>JAJOOR010018449.1:0-25396 GCA_036250505.1 Solanum acaule | reverse complement strand
CCCCCCCCCCCCCCCCCCCCCCCCCCCCCCCCCCCCCCCCCCCCCCCCCCCCCCCCCCCCCCCCAATCAGCTTGGGATGCCACTTATGATACTTGTTTTTCTTACTAATACTAGGAAAGTGATTCACCATATTTTAAGGAACTTATTTTTCTAGAAAAATATTTTTTGAAATATTTTGATCAACCAAATATAATAAAATGAGAAAACATCACTTTATACCAAACACGACCAAGAGTTTAACTTCTACACACTACCAGAAGAATGATAGAAAGCTTAATTTGGTAAACTAAATAGTAAGGTAGGTGTATTCAATAATCCACAAAATTAATGCTAAGAGAGATGGTTGATCCAACTAAACAAACAGTCAAAGAAGAATATCAATAACTTTTATGAAGAATTTGGAACTAAATCTTTGCACATGGAAAGGGAATCAATGGTGGTTGCCAATAACACTAAGTTAAATTTTTTGTCTGTTGGATCAAACTAATTATGTTGACTGACAATTCTCTAATCTTTGTCATTAAAGTAAAATGCTCAACTTGATAAATAGTTAATTTTTTGGACCCACAATTTGCTAAACTATAAGAGAATAAAATCATGAGATAATCTTTAATCAACTTTAGTTAATATCTCCCATGTTAAGAGTAAAAACAAATCCTAATAAAGAATTGCCCATTAAAAAGACAGGATAATAAGTAAAGGCGGTCCTACAATACAAAAGTCTATTATATGCAATCTTACTCTATACATCTGCAGAAAGTTATTTTTATTGTTTGAACACATGACCTTCTGATTACAGCGACGTAACAATAACTTTATCAGTTAAGTCAAAACTCTCCTTCTATATTTAGTGATGACCATTTCAAAAAATAAATTATCAAAATTTCTTGTAAAAGTTGAGTAAGTAGCTAAATACTCGAGAGGTTCTTAGTATTGAAATTTACTATACTTTTATTTCTACTATATGTTGAATACTATCAACTTCATCGTATAATTATTTCATTATATTTTAATCAACATTAGTGAAAATTCTGACTCGATCCCATATTTTCCAATCCCCACGACATATTTCAACAAGAAAAGTTCAAAGAGACGACAAAATTATATATACGTAAAAATTAAGTTTTTTTTTAATTATTATATTACTTTTTAAATGACATTATATAAATATTTTCATTTTCATATAAATAGATAGTCCTTAAAACTCTAATATCACAAGAGAAGTAACATGAAAAAAAAAAAAACTTATATATACTTATAATATAGGAATTTTGATAGTATATAATAACATATTAAGCATAGCTTTAACGTTATTAAATGTACTAAATCTTATTACTATTATGATGGACAGGAGATTGTTTTTCGAAAGATCCTCGAAATATAATCAAAGCATGAAAATGATGATAACAAAATAACGAGATAAACCGAGAGGTAGCAACGGAAACTCACCGTGAGCGATTATTCCGATCAGCACTAAACTTGCAGCTAAAAACCGGTTGTCTAATATTCCCCTGAATCTGAAAAACGACCGGGCTACACTCCGGTTCACCACCAAATTGAAAAACAAACCGCGGATCCGGTTGAGCTCGAACCGCTATATGCAACATCGCCACCGGTTTATCCTTCTCCGCCATCGTCGTCCCCCCCAATTTCATCCACCCATTCTGAAACACTCTCCCCTTCGAATGCGTCCCACTCAAATCCACACTCACCTGAACAGAACCCATCAATTTCCCCGACGTAACTCCACACGAGCGGCCCCCCATACGTCCGGTGAAAACAGAGACAATTAGGGTTACGGGTTTTGCGGATAAACGACGGAGTGCGGCAGCATCGAGATGAAATCCGGTTGCGATTGCGGCGGATTCCGGTGGAGATTGGGTGTCGGAATTTGGGGAAAGAGGGAGAATTGTGGTTTGGGTAGGGAAATTTTTTAGCTTAAGTTTTGCGTAACAGGGAGTTGAAGATGGATGGATTCCATGAGAAGCTGATTTAGTTGCTGTTAATGGAAGTTTTAGAGCTAATGATTCGATTATTAAACGAACAAATGGACATGGATCCATTGAACTAACAGTTTAATTAGTAAAAGGGTAACAATTATTTTCTTCTTTGGTTTCTTCGAGGAAGCTTCAGAGATGAAAATGGTGATACTATGGAGGTTGAAGAGAACATGTATATGTTGTTTCAATGGATGAATGTATGCTTATAGTAATTTCAAACCCCACCCCAGCCCCACCACCCTACCCTTGCCAGGTTGTCTTTTTAAAAAAAAAAGGATAATTAGTTATTAATTGATGAATCTTTTGTGAAATTACGTTTATTTGAAAGTTTGTAATGATATGGAAACTTTATTTATACAAATATGTGATTTGTTAATTCAGTGTATTAGGATATCTTAGCTTGATACATTGTGTATGATTTATGAACTAAAATTTACTTATTTGATGAAATTGTATAAGATTTGTGAAAGTTATGATAATTTTCACGTTAACGTGTTTATAAGAAGAAAATACGACTTGAGAAATTTAAATTATATTTTAAAATAAAATTCAATTTTAATTTAACATGATTTCAAATTATGTCCAAACGAATCATATATTTATCCTGAATTTTCTGAAATGGTTTAAGTTTATCCTTCGTTAATAATTGGGGTCAAATGTATCCTTGTTAAATGTCATCATAAAATTGGTTCAAATATGTTTTTATTCTCTGACGATAAAAGCTCTCAATATATGAATATTTTATAAAGGGAAATTAGCAAATTTATCCTTAAATCATGTGAAATGATTTAAATTTGTCCATGAACTTTCAAGGAGGTTAATGTTGTAGTGGCAACAATATCATCTTTTTCAATACTCAAAATCTCCAATGACAATATAGCTATTCTAAACAGAAGTTAATTTAAATATTCTAAAATTTCGAATAATCTATTAAATGAACTCAAACATTATACAATTACACCATCAAGTTAAAAAAATTTAACTTAGCCAAAACTCCATTTACACGATTTGATCACTAATACTTCTCAAATCATTAATAACAATGTCAAAGCTCCACATCGATCTCCTAATTCTAAAATAAACCTAAGTACATAATATTTAGCTTTTAAATCAATTATAATAGTATGTGATGATCATAGTGGGATATTACGTCAAAAAGTAAAATAATGACATAGAAAAATGATAAAGATAAAGAGTGAGAGAAATTATTTGAATGTGATAATTTATGTATATTCTTATTATAAGTATTTTCATAGTGAAGTGATGATGGAGTAACATTAATAGTGTTTAAGTGATGTTTCTAAGACTTTAAAGGATTAATTATTGTGGCGGAATTAGAGTGATAATGGATAATAGCAGGAAAAAAAAATATGCATAATTTCATAAAGTTTAAGGATAAATTTCAACTATTTCACATAGTTTTTTTTATCGATTTGATTGAACTCTTATACGTTCAATAAATCATATGTTTGTCAGTTATTACGTTACTACACATATACTGATCAACAAAATAAGATAAAAATAATATTCATGTGATAAAAAAAATGAAAAATAAAACTAATCAGACAAATATTATTAATTTAATTTTGATAAAAATGTCATCAAACCGACTCATATACACACCTAATCAAGGTCATCATAATAACATTTTTATGAGAAAATTTATTGAGTGATTCTTGCCATTGATTAAATGGCAACTCACAAGTATCTATCGGAGATACAGAATATCTTCATAGCATTTGTTTTATGACTAATCATATTATTTATTCCCTCAAATAATGTTTAATGATTAATTTTCTCTAAAGTTCAACTATTCTCCATCCACAAAACAGTTGGTAAACATAAAAAATTTATAATATGGACTCTGTTTTTATAACATGCAAAGCAGTGCAATCATTTTTGTTTTATTTTATCTTTTTAAATTTTGGAATATGACTTTTGAATTAACTACTAATTGAAAAAAAAAATTAATCATTTAGCGGCACAAAAACTTGTATATGAGAAGACATTTGTCATCAAGTACGTATTAAGTACTAATCCTTTATTTCTTAAGTATACCTTAAGCTTAAATCCCTAATTATATATCTTAACCTTAAAGGCCTAATTACATTCGAATAATTCATTATTAGTGGCCATGAATATCAAATTAGTTAATCAATTAACATAAATAAATAATACATTTGTAAAGAGTAACATCTTCATAAAGTTAAATTGTTATCTGATATAAAATAATGTTATTTTTTAAAAATGTTCTACTAAAAAAATAGTGCTACTTAAAATTAAATGGATCTGAGGGAGTATATATATAATTAACCATTCATTTAATATTTTGTTCTTTTTACAATTAGTAGCAACACTATAATTAACACATTCTAATAATGACTCTAAATAGTATTGAAAAGTCAGACAGTTTCGTTTAGAATATTCAAGATTTAATATATATCCGACATTCTTAAAATTATCGTCGACCAAATCACATGAAAGATAATTTCAATTATTATTATTTGACATAATCTTTGTTTTTTCAGAAATTGTTTCAAGATTATTTGATCTTTTTTTTTTTTTTAAATGACGATGATTTCTAGAGGAAAAAGACATAAATTACATAATTTAAAGTTTCATTGGGTCTTTAGAAATTGGGTCCCATAACAGCTTGGCTAAGGCTGTTATTTTCCTCTTTATTTTTTTAAATTGTTTTTTGTGTATTATTATTATTATTATTTGTTAAATTAGTTTGGTCGTTATAATGTTTGTTTATTTATTTAACAGAAAAAAATATTTCGTGCATTTTGTCTGCATTCTCTGATATCTTCTTGACGGCTGTCAAACGGCGGCTCTATTCTAAATAATTAGTGATATTTTCTAGAAAATATTTTTGAGTGTATGAAATGTTGGGTTGTGGAATAGCAAGTGTATGAAATGTTGAGTAGGTCGAAAGGATATAATAAACTTTGAAAATATTTTTTTTATTTTTATTAGAATTTTTTTTTTTTCTAGAATCTATTATTTTTTTCCATACCAAACACATCATTTGTTTTATATAAGTGTGCTTGATTGGCCACACATATTTATTTTTAAAAAGAATGTTTGATAGAGAAAGAATAGTGCTCAATGATTTTTACAACTCTTAATGACTATTTGAAAGATCCTTTCTTGTTTATCACTCTTTTGTGAAGGATTTTATGCTCCAAAAACTAAAAAGAATTTGGCCCACTTCACTTCCAATACAATTGAAAATAATGCATAAAATAATTTTTAAAAAATGAGAAAAATATATGTTGCTTTGATTCTATGTTATTCTGAATTAGTGAATTAGGTTGGTTTTAACAATTATATACATTTCTCAGTAAATTAAGTTAATTTTGCATTCACATTTATACTATCAATATCAAATTCTGAATCCATCTTTCGAAATCTTGTGTATATATAATGTGTAATTTTTTTTCTCTTTCCCACATAGTGTTTGTTGTGCTCAAAATGTTATGAATCGATTTACAAGTCCAATGCCAATGACTTGGTTTCTAGTGGCAATACATTGCGAACTCATATATATATCATTTGCTAATACACAACAAATTAATATTTGACAAAAAAATCTTTTCCGGCATTATCCCATCGCGAGGACTCACAGAAATACTCCGAGCGGTGCCACCTAGTATCTATCGTTTACAGCTAGGACTATTGGGGTATCTAATCTCATTCGCTCCCCTAACTTTCGTCTCTCAGTTGTAGTATCCACCCAACAGAATGCTTTCGTCATTGGTGTTCTTTCTGATCTGTACGCATTTCACACTCCATCGAATGTAAATTTGTGTTGAAATTTTAAGAAAGATCGATAATTTCATGTTAAAAAAACTTAAATCCAGAATCTCTAATTAAGAACAAAGGAATACTTATCGGTCACTCGAGTTTGTATTTGTGTTAATATTAGGCCATGGTGACCTGTACACCTTAGGCTATGTCTAGTTATTCACAACACATATATTTTTCAACAAGATTTGCCTTGTCATAGTGGAACCACATAGACTTTTTTCATTTATTGTTAAATCCATTACCAAATCTAGCTAATTAATACCCTTCACTACCTACTTTCCTAGCCTTTTTAAATATTAATGATGGAAATATATATGAATATATAATAAATCTTTTATTTTAATAATAGAAACATAGGTGAAATTAGAAATTTTATTATGAATAATTAAAAGTTTAGTATATATTTCTAAAATTTTATTTTTTGATCTATATATATAATATATTTTTTACATGTATAATATAATTTTTTTTATGAAAGATTTTCAAGTAATCACTCTTGAATCAAGGTAGAGACGCCACTTTAAATCATGCTAGAGTGTTTTATTAATCTATACATATACTAATCTTAATTTAGATGTATCAAACAAGTTTTAAGACCGGTAAATTATATATTTAGTCTTTTTATTTTTGATAAAATTTAAATTATGATCTCTCATAATTTTGAATTATTTTTTATAATTGACAGAACCTTGATGCACTTTTTTCTTTTTCTATTTTCTCGTATCAACTTTTTTTCTCTTTTTTTATTTTCCAAATCATTTGTCCCTTTCGACCCATCCAGGTTGTCTTTTTGGAAAATGACTGGCATTTTATAGCATAATATAATGTGTAGGAACACACATTTGAGACATTACAGCTAGGGTAGGGGGTGTTGACAGTCCATACAGGTGGGGTCGGGAAAACGATTCATAAACCTTCAACACGATAAGAAACTTGAGAAGATGATCTAGACGGGGATGTCGGCCCCACAAGGGTGGGGTGGGGGTGTCCAAGAACCGTTTTGGCCTTTTGATTTGAGATTAGGGTAGGTAAACCACTTCTTTTTTGGGTTTGGTCTGATGTACACATTAGAATTCTGACTAAATATGAATCACACATAATAGGGTCTATTTAGAAAAAACGCTTCCAATAGGATATTGACATGTTCATATTAGAGCTCCAACTAAATTTGAATCATGCATTGCAGAATTTAATTAGAGATTAAGGTCCGAATAGAATTTTATTTATACCTAGGACTAGGTAGGCAAACCAAACCAATGCAAATGTCCTATTATCCTAGTCAATTATGGTTGTTATTGTCTTGGTACATCACCTATTACACTATACGTTCGTTTTGGGTGAAATTTACACGATTTTTTTTAATAATACATCATATTAATATCATTATATTTATGTTTTATATGTAATTTCTTTCGATCTTTTCAGTTATTAATGTGAGATTTATTATTTACACGTATATAACAATCTTTCATTCTAATTAAGATTTTTATGGTATAGTCCAAAAATATTTATTGCATTCTTAAACTTCTTTTTGTCCATCGATGTGCTAGCTATTTATTCTATTCATTTCAATTTAGGTAATTGGTAAGGACGCGTTCGATAAGATTTATGGCTTAAAATTTGTCATTTAAATATATTATAAATATTTATATGATTATAAATCATTAAGAATAAAATAAAAATTTACACAATTTAAATGTAAAAAATACCATTTTTAAGACGGTAAATTTTTTTTGGAACGTCGTACAAATTGCAACAAAGAAAATACCCTTTATTTTTTTCACTATTCATGATTGTTACTTTTGATATTGTCACTTTGGTACCTTACTATATTTTCTCAATGCACTTTTTCACCTTTTCTTTTTTCTCATGTCACATTTTTCTCTTTTTTCCAATCATTTGTCTCTTTCAACCCATCCAGTTCTCATTGGAAATAGACATAACATTTTTATAGCATAATGTTGATAGGTGTTTGAGGAATTGTTGTTGTGTGTGTTTGGACTTTGAAGGGGTAGGGGTAGGGGCTGGGGCGGAGCCAGCATATTGTTAGGGGTAGGGGTAGGGCGGAGCCAACATATATTGTTCTTAGGGTCGGAGCCAACATATACATAGTTAAAATTATTTTTATGTATATATAGAAGATGTCAAATTTCCTTCGATTAGTTCGTGTGTTTACTTCTTCAGATTTTGAACTCCCTTATTAAAAAATCCTAGCTCCATCACTGAGTAGCGGTAAGGGGTGGGTCAACGTGATTCTTTTTTTTCTATCGCATTCATTGTTCAATATTTATATTACGATTTAATTAAATCTGAATTAATCATACATTGCTTGACTTATTTTTGGAGATAACACTCCTAACATATATGGATTCTTATACCTATATCAATTATTCGATTAAATCTAAATTAATCATATGTGGCATGACTTATTTTTGAAGATAACGCTTCTAACATATGGATTCTTATACCTATATTATTAATTATGCGCAATATTGGAAATTTGTGTGACATGTTTCATAATATGCTGGCATGCATCTGTCATTCATGGAATTTAGCAATGCTCCAAGTTTCCTAATTTCAAGTAGTATCTTTTTGTTTTGATAATAGAGTGATAAATATAATATTTTTTTTAATTTTTAATGAGAAATTACAGATTCAGACCCCTTAATCCTTATGATATTGAGTTTGTCTTTGTCAAAGAATATTTTATCTCTCAATACTAAACTCCGCGGCACAAATTCAGATTTAATCAAGTTGGGAAATTTAATGGATGCATGCAAAAGTTAATTAGTTGTCTTTATTAGAGAACATTTTTAATCTTTAATACAGGACTTCACGATATAAATTCAAATTTAATCCGATTGGAAAACCTTATTAAAAAAAGATGGATGAATTCAAAGGTTAATCGGATTGAGAAACCTATAAAAAGAAAGAAAGATGATGGATGTATCCAAAGGTTATAGTGGGTCGTCCGGATAGTAAGTATTTTTCTGTCCATAATTAAAGATTTCGAATTCAAATCTTAAACATAAAATTCCTATCAATAAGAGAATATTATACCCTTAAAAATAAAACAACTTCCATGCAAATCATAATTTATCGACCTTTAAAAAGTTGGAAGCATTTTGAATTCAAATCTTAAAAATGAATTCCTATTGATAAGGGAACATTATACCCTTAAAATAAAATTACTTTGACGCAAACTTGTATCTATCGACTTTTTAAAAAGTCTAAGCATTTCGAATGTATAATTCAAACTTTTATCATTTTTCAAGAGCAAAGAGACCTAAAATCCAATGTTTTTTTTTTTCATAAGGAGTAAATTTCTAGAATAATATTCTTGATTGAATTTAGAAAAACAAAAAAAAAATTATTTGACATCAATTTTTGGAACCGTTATATTCAGTAAATTATTTTACAAAATAATTGAGTTTTTTTTTTTGTCCTTTTTTAAAAATTCCAAACATAACGTCCTCCACCATTAAATCACACACACACACAAGTAAAAAAAGTCCTAGTGAGTGTGTACTCTATACTCTGTACAAATATTCTTGTGTCTATCATGCACAATGCATTTCTTTGTTGTCTGTCAAAATAATATAATTTAGTCCCCACCCCGTCAAGCACAAATAAAAATGAATTCAGAATTTTACGTTTATGAGTTCAATATTCTAGCGTGGTAAAAAAAGGGAAAATGTCTGAAAAATACCTCAATTTTGGCAGAATTTGTTGTTATGATACCAAACTTTCATGAGGACCTATTACCCCCTAAACTATTTAATACCGTATTTTTTACCCCCTGAACTATTTAATAGTGTATTTTAAAGGTATATATGTGTCCACGTGGACACATTACTATTTATAATTATGCAATATTTTTTATGTCCATGTGGGCACATATATATGTTTAAAATACGGTATTAAATAGTTTAGGAGGTAATAGGTCCTCATGAAAGTTTGGTATCGTAACAACAAATTCGGCCAAAGTTGGATATTTTTCAGACCATTATCCCTAAAAAAAAATTAAAAAAATGAAATTAGTTATGAATTTTCTTGTTAATCTATCGATGTATAACTAATAGAATAATTTTTTTTAATAATTTGCCACTAATCTCATGCTAAATAAGATTCACGATAGATTTTGTTGTTTACCGCTAAGTTAAAGTTACTAATTAGTTCTTATAACTAATGATGTGGATCCACCCATGCCCACAAATCTCGAGGGGGGGTGGGGGTGGGGGGGGGTTAATTTTTCTAATAACGATGGCACAATAATCAACTGTAGATTTAAGATTAGAACATTATGGATTTGAGTTCAACATGTGCGTATCACAAACACATATTCGATCTGCTGAGTTCGAAATCTATTATTTAATTTATATATATTTATTGAATCTTTTAACATACATATACAAAATTTAAGCCAAAATTATTTAGTTAAGATGAATTCATAACTTATGAACTACATATGTTTCTGCATATACATACATCAATTATTCTGGATTTGAGTTTAAAATGTGTGTATCACAACACATTCGATCTCCAAAGGTTATCGATCAGAACTTTACCGACCTCCGATTTGATGTTGATTTCTTACTTTTTTTTAGTAGTGCATTCTCAATGTAGATCTGCTATGGTGTCGATAGATTCACTACTTCAGCACCGTTATCGGACATTGCAGGCTGAGCATCTATTTCTCATATATCGTTCCACACCGAGAAGAGGGATGTGTACCTCCAGCAACAACAAGAATGGAACCATAGGCTCCTATGCTGGGAGCATTTCGAGGTATAGGTCTAACCACCTCAACTCCCCGTCAGTTCCCACATTGATCATGATAATCATGGTAATTGATTGATACTTTTAATTAATTTATTCATTGATTGACACTTATTTTGATGTACAAGTAATTTTAAAAAAATAAAAAAATTATGTTGGTTAAGGTTCATGATTGTGGTGTTAACAATCCAAAAGGCACACCATATATTAAATTATTGGTACTTAGTTAAAGCGTTAAAGGATAGGAGAATTAGGAAGCATTTTGACCTAATTAATTGGCTTGGTTTAACTTTTAAGACATTTTTAAGTACACTAAGTACAAAGGCTTTTGATTTTTTTTATTCAATGAGCAATAATAATTTTATCTTCGTAGCTATTCAATTTTGTTTCTTCGAATGTTTGGATTATAACTTATAACTATAGTAATTTTTTCTTAAGCCTATTTTGTAAAAAACCTTTACAAGACCATCCATGATCTAGGAGAATAATATTTATAGCCTCACCATGATTTACACCATTATTTTAGCATTTAGGAGTCACTTAATTAACAGGAATTAGACGATTTTCTCAGTTTTTCATGTATGCTCTTTCTTTTTACGAAAACTTAATTATAGAACCGGGGGAAAATACCAATAGTTTTACCATTATTCACGACGCCTTTTTAGCATTTAGGGATCACTCAACAGGAATTAGGCAACAATTTTCTCAAAAGTGCATCACTATTGCAAACATGGGGACTATTAGTGCTTCATGTGAACTTTACCCAAAGATAAGGGACTATTTTGGGTTTTTAATCTTCTATGAACTAATGGTGTAAAACAATATCCACATAATTAGATTACTTATTTGATAATAACGAATAAATGATCTTTTGATAAGCATCAATGAGTGATAAAATATATAATTTAAAGACAGAATGACCGGAAAGATCTTTATATTTGGCTCCGTTTGTCACCTAGATTCTTCTACTCACGACTTTATCAACTGAACACTTAAAGTTATTAAAACGCGTAATTTTCCAACAAATTAACCGTTCAACCCTTCTTCTATATCCGAACTTGATGCATGTTATGTTATTGCTATAACATTTGTAGTAAGGTAGAAAGAAGAGTTCAAACTCAAAAAATTGTAAATCTTAGTACAAATTCTAGGTTCTCAACCAATTATACACGTCCATCAAGTCGTTTAGTTCATGGAATAAGGTGGGAAAAATATCTATAATATCAATTTCAAACTTATCTCATCTAACTTGATATTATTTTATTCCACCTCTAATATAAAACAAATCAATCCAAAAATTATAATCTCGTACTTATAATTTTGAAATAACTTAGTCTGCTAACCAAACGATGTCCTAATTGCATCCTAGAGGTCTTGATCAATGAGATGATCTCCCAATCTCTCAACAATCAAATTGCACTGTCCAGCAACAACAGGCTCATCATAAATACCAAATAACAAAGCTTTATTTGTCTTCTTGATAGTTATTCCTCCTGAACCCTACCAAAATTTATGTAATTCGGGTCAGACTAGACGTAGCAAGTTCGATAGAACTTAAAGCGTCTAATTTATATTGTATATGTGTGTGTTAAAAAAAATTAACATGTATATAAAGAACATAACTCATCGACTCTACATCTATGTGAGATATGAAGGAAAAAAAAGTTCTCTATGTCATTTAGATAAGGCTAGACGTACATCTATTTCGGATTATATGTATGAAAAAATTGATACATATGTAAAGGGTAAAAATTATTAACTTTAAATTATGGATTTTGAAACTAGGTTAGTCCATGAGGATATATAAGAAGTTTTCTCAACATAAATAAGGTAAGACTAGAAGTAATGAGTTCAACAGAATTCACTGTGTCTAATTCAAATTATATGAAAATCGAACATAAAACTCATTGACTCTAAATCTTAGATTCTGAAATAAGGTTAGTGCATAACAACATATAAGAAGTTTCCTCTATGTAATTCAAGTAAAACTAAACACATTGCGAAGTTCACTACATCTAACTCAATTTATATGTGTGCGAAATAAATAGACACATATATAAAGAAAATACAATTCATTGACTCTAAATACTGGATTCTGAAACAAAGTTACTACATGTCAACACATAAAAAAAGTTTCCTTTATGTAATACAAATCAAACTAGACATATCGAGTTCAACAAAATCTACTACGTCTAATTCAATTTATATGTGGAAGAAAACAATTTAACACATATAAAGAACATAACTCGTTTACTCTAAATCCTAGATTCTAAAACAAGGTCCATACATCATGACATATAAGAAATATTTCTTTATATAATTCATATCAGATTAGCACATCGAATTCAACAGAATCCACTATTATATGGTAAAAAGTATACAAAACCTTTTTTCCACGAATGACAGCACCAAATTCTCCTTGAATCACCATATATTTTGTTCCTCCAAGAAATATTCCTGTTGGTGCTAAGATGGCCTGGGTCATTAAATTCAATCAATATAGGCTTAATTTCCTCTTCTTTAAACTGCAAAAATTAAATATTCATAAAAGAATAGTTGAGTCAATATTTAATCACACTTTTATGGCATGTTAAACAAGTCATAAATTGTTTGTTAATTTTGATTAAAATCACAATACCATCAATTAGAAAGAGAAATAATATGAAGTCAATATTATAAAATTGCTAAAAGGATCGTTTGGTATGTTGGACAGGTAAAGATAATTCTAGATAAAAATTTAGTATTGTCTTATACCTTGTTTGTTACTAAGATAAATTTTATTAGCATTAGTAATTAGTATCATGATAAGTTAGCCTTGTTAGGGGGTGGAGTAATAGTACCAGAATCAGTTATCTAGATTAGGTTGAAGTAATAGTATCGAGATTAGTTATCTAGATTAGGATGAAATAATATATCTAAATTAGTAATAGCTAGTACCTAAAATGGAGAAACTTTTCATAGGAGGCTTTCGCCTTTAATGAGTTTTAAAATCACATATATCTAGATTAGTGATGTTGGTGTATATCGAACACTGAATAATTATTAAAAAAATATTTAATTTATAAATGGGACTTCAAGTCGTCGGCAATGTGTGTTAGGGTGAATGAAATCACATAATTTTTTAACTAAAAATCTCGAATTTGAATTCTAATTTTTAACAGAGAGCACCAGCTTTTAAATAGATATTATGCAACATGAATTCAGATTGATCGAATTTGAAAAAAAAAATAATAAGCAATATACCTTAGGGAAGTTGGTGCTTTGGGCCCAGACGGAGCCGTCGTGGCCAACGATGGCTGCGGCCTTAAGTTGGCCGCCGCCTTCAATTTCACACATCAAATTGTCATCTATGTACGTTTGCCATGACATTTTTCACACACACAATGCTATATTATTATCTTGTGCTTTAAAAGGTTTACAAGTTTTATATATATTTGAGAATGGAGATGAGAGATTTTTTTAATTTTATTTTTTACCCTTTTTTTGAAATAATTTTGTGAGATTAATTAGGAAATATGATTATCCTCTCTCAAATTAAAATTCCAAAACAACCAAGATTAATGTGCACCTTTATTTTAGGAAACGGATTATATTATCTTGGACTTGTTATTTATAATAATTATAATTATTTACTGATCTCATATTTTACGATATCTAAAATATATAAGCTTAACATATCTAGAAACACATGAGAATGTTAAGTTTGTTGATATTATTATCAGTATTCGATTTTGTATCATTCATAATATTACTATACTTTTTCGACGGGTAGAGCTAGATAAGGTCAAGGGGTTTTTTTTGATAAAAAATTACATTGTTTATATATGATAAAATTATTTTTTATGTTCCTTCAACTTCATCGTGTGTTTACTTTTTATATTTTGAATTCCTTAGTGAAAATCTAGGCTCCACCACTGACCTTCCCTATTTATTGCGCGTTGGTTAACTTACAATGGGCTTGAAAACAATTGGCTAAACGAGAATTTACATATTTACGTAGAGTTGAAAAGAAATTTCATTATATAAGTAGCCATTTTGTCGATTTTTTTTATATATTTATGCCAAATCAATAAATGCAAAAAGACGTTTTATGCTCATATAATTAATTGATGTATTAAAGGTTAGAAATACAACTCAGATAATGGGCCGAAGTAATCGGTAAGCCCAATCCATGTCTAGTTGGGCTTATGGGTTTGAAATCTGCAAGGCCCAAATTCACACTCATCTTAAATGGGCTTTTAGTATTGAAGACTTCTGGTCCAAATATATTATCCGATATATTTTGTCTAAATAATAAGATTGTTAATACTAAATTGATTGGTAAAAGGTGATCAATGACGATGAAAGAAAACAAATAAAAATTGAATGATCGACGATATGAAAGTAATGAAATAGATTAAGTCTATTCTATAGTGTGGTTGTTCAACAACGTAATCAGAAAAGCAAGAAGCAGTTATATTCACGAACTTGAACATTGTTCATTTACAAAGCTTGAGTAATCAGTTGTCAATGGGAAACTTCAAATGTGATCATACAAATGAGGGATATTGGATTTATAGATCTAAGGTTAAATTCCGAATAACGTCTGGTATGATTCTCACCTTCAATAATGACAAAAATTCACATGTTAATTTTGTTGTGTGTTGGATTGTGCAATTAATGGAAAAGATCTCAGATTCTTTGGATATGGTATTACTTGCATGCTTATTGTAACCAACCGCAAATAACACCTTGCATGATTCTCGCCTTTTATAATAATAAAAATTCACACGTTGATTTCGTTGCTAGTTGGATTGTGCAATTGATGGAAAAGATCTCAAATTTGGATATGGTTTTACTTTGCGAATTTATCCTGATCGACTGTAAATAATGCCTTGTAATATTCTCGCCCTCAATAATGACAAAAATTATCACGTTGATTTTGTTGCGTGTTGGATTGTTCTTCCAAAAATATCCTTGTTGGTGCTTAGATTGCCTGGGTCATTGAAATCAAATCAATATAAGCTTACTCTCCTCAGCTTTAAAAAGCAAAAATTAAATATTCATAAAAGAATAATTGAGTTACTAATATTTAACCACACTTTATGGCATGTTAAACAAGTCACAAATTGTTTGTTATTTTTTATTAAATCACAGCACCATCAATTAGAAAGACAAATAATATGAAGTGATTTATTGTAAAAGTGTTAAGGGGTTGTTTGGTATGCTAGACAAGCACAGATAATCCTGAAATTAAATTTTTTCTTATTGTTGTTTTTTGTTACTAATATTATCTCGACAAAGGATGGAGTAACCAGAATTAGTTATCTAGATTAGGATGGAGCATTAGTACCGGAATTAGTAATAACACCTAAAATGGAGAAATTTTTAGTAGGAGGCTTTCGTCTTTAATTATTGATTTTTCAACTCCCGTATATCTAGATTAGGATGGATCATTAGTATTAGAATAAGTAATAGTACCTAAAATGGAGAAACTTTTGGTAGAAAGCTTTCGCCTTTATTGAATATTTAACTCATGATAGCTAAATTAGTGATGTCGGTGTATATCGAATACTAAGTAATTATTAAAAAATATTTTGATGTACAAATGGGACTTATGAGTCACTGACCATGTGTGTATTTAAAAATGTTCATGGGAGATTTTTTTTTTTTTTTTACCCTTTTTAAAAATAATTTTGTGAGATTAATTAGGAAATATGCATTATCCTCTCTCAATTAAAATTCAAAAACAGCCAAGATTAATGTCCGCCTTTGTTTTAGGAAACGGATTATTATCTTAGACTGACTTATTATTTATAATTGTTATTTACTGATCTCATCTTTTACGGTATGAAAATATATGAAGCTTGAATATCTAGAAACACATGAGGATGTTAGTTTGTTGATATTACTATCAATATTCGATTTTGGATCATTTATAACATTACTATACTTTCATCAAGGGCGGAGTTAGGTAACAGCTAAGGGTGTTTCAGGGGAAAATTGCATTGTTTATAGATGATTAAAATTATTTTTATATTAACTCCGAGTACAAATCTTGTCTCCGCCACTGACCTTCCTTATTCATTGCGCGATGGTTATTTGTCAGCATCAATTTAGCTTATGATAGTTTGAAAATCCTCAGTTATTATAAGTATTTTACAGAGAGTCAAAAAGAAATTTCATTAAATAAGTAGACATTTTGTCAATTTATTAAATATTTATATCAAATCAATAAATGCATAAACACGTGTGTTATGCTCGTATTTTTAATTGTTTAGGCTAGAAATGCAACTAAGATAACGGGCCGAAGTAATCGGTAAGCCCAGTCCATGTCTAGTTGGGCCTCTGGGTTTGAAATCTGCAAGGCCCAAGTTCACACTTATCTGAAATGGGCTTTTAATATTGAAGAGTTCTGGTCCAAATATTATCCAATACATTCAGGATTTGTCTTATATATTGTCGTCATTTACCTTTCGATTGGAAATTCATTGTTATCTTTCGTCTCAAATATATTTTTCTCTCTAATAAATTTTTATCATTAAAGAGTGGGTCTGATATTGAATATTGTTAATATGAACTTTTTGAACTATTTTAAAAAAAAAACTGTCGAAGAGCATGTTCAAATTGATACACACATATATATATATATATAGTTGAATTTATTAAGGTTAATTAAGAAAATGTAGATTGAGATGACTAAATAATAAGATTGTTAATACTAAATTGTTTGGTAAATGTGATCAATGATGATGAAAGAAAACAAATAACAACTGAACAATCGACAATATGAAAGTAATGAAATAGATTAAGTATATTTTATAGTGTGATTGTTCAACAACGTCATCAAAAAAGCAAGAAGCAATTATATTCAAGAACTTGAAAATTGTTCATTTACAAAGCTTCAGTAATCAGTTGTCAATTGAAAAATTCAAATGTGATCATACAAATGAGGGATATTCGATGTATAGATCTAACGCTAAATTCCAAATAACATCTTGATTCTCGCCTTCAATAATGACAAAAAATCACACGTCGATTTTGATGCTTATTGGATTGATTCTCGCTTCACGTTGATTTCATTGCGTGTTGGACTGATTCTCACTTCACGCTGATTTCGTTGTGTGTTGGACTGATTCTTGCTTCACGTTGGTTTTGTTGGCGTGTTGGACTGATTCTCGCTTCACGTTGATTTCGTTGGTGTGTTGGACTAATTCTCGCTTCACGTTGATTTCGTTGCGTGTTGGACTGATTCTCGATTCACGTTGATTTCGTTGGCGTGTTGGACTGATTCTCACTTCACGTTGATTTCATTGGCGTGTTGGACTGATTCTCGCTTCACGTTGATTTCGTTGGCGTGTTAGACTAATTCTCGCTTCATGTTAATTTCATTGCGTGTTGGACTGATTCTCGCCTTCAATACTGACAAAAATGCACACGTTAATTTCGTTGCGTGTTAGACTGTGCAATTGATGAAAAAGATCTCACATTCTTCAGATATAATTATACTTACAAACTTATCCTGACCGACCGTAAATAGCATTTTACATGATTCTTGCTTTCAATAATAATCAAAACTCACACGTTAATTTCGCTGTTGGATATTGTAGCATCTACCAATATGATATGACCAACATTAAGTACTACATTATATATGAGTTTTTATAAAATCAAATCAAATAATATTGGGCACTGATATGCAATTATTATACCAAAAAGGAAATTTGCCAGTAGATAATTTAGACAAAATTAAAGTAGCAAAAGGAAAAATTTCATAATGGAATCTTGAGTTGGCACCTCTAATTGCCAGCAAATGGCATTGTAGAAATATCATTATCGACTTTAGCTTTCTCAAAAGTTGAAAGTTGAAATAATGATAATTTTTGTGTCACTCAAATTCGAGCCGTGAAAATGAAGTGTTTTTTCGTTTTAATTAAAGTTTTTTAGATTTAAGTCTTAAATTAGAATAATCTTTATTAGAAAGTGTTTTTATTTACTGGATCAAGCAAAAAAAATTAGAAAGAAGAATCGAAATATATATAATAATATTTTTTTTAAAAAGTCAAAAGAAATATGTATTTTAAAAAATAGTTATTTAGCTATATGTTGTAATTTTTCAACAAATCTTTAAACAAAGATAATTTTGCCACTTTTTTTTAATAATATTTATTTAATGTAAGTCTGATTTTTTTCAAGCAAGTGAAATATCAAGAATCAGATGATTATACAAAAATAAAAATATAACATGATAGTTAAACTTTGAACACCTTTTGCAAAGACATCAAAACTACTAAGAAAATGCACCCTCACACATGACAATAATAATAATGTCTCAATATCAAATAAATTAAAATAGTCAATTATATAAAACATTAATGATCATGTTTTTTCATTAAATTCATCTTACATCAATATTCCATATTTTTTTTAAAAATACTAAAAACAATATTTGAATTTGTCTAATTCTCATTGACAACTTTAAATCTAAATATTCTATTTCTGAAAGCTTGCTAATATTATCGATAAAACACAATCATACTATAATAATCATGTAGAAAAAACGAATTAATTTTCCTCATTTACAAATTACAAACTTCAAATAAGGAATAATAATAATAATAATTTTATATTAACGGTCAACTTAGAGTGTTATTGCGATTATTAGAAACTTCAAGGGGCAAATATAAGAATATGATAATAGTGAGGGACCTTGTGAGAAATATAGAAGATCTCATAGCTGGAGAGTCAATCATGGAAAGTAGTGGAGGGTTGCTATTTTTAAGCAATATTCCACCATCAAATTCATTGAGTTTTACTAATAAAATACCGCGTGAGTGAAGAAGGATAATATATTTTTAAAAAAATTGATAAATGTATGATCGTGAAAGAGTTTAAAGAAGAAGTTGATGCTAACTTCGTATCGATTATAATTTTTTTAAAATAATGGTCAATTTTGTAAAAGTATGTACAAACTTGATTAGAAGGTATAATTCACTATAAGCTCACTTAAGAATATTAAAGAAAGGAATTATAAAATCGAAATTCCATCTCAAATCGATAGAATAATCAAATTCTATCTCTAAAACTACTCTTTAGACATGTTCCACGTAGGGTTGATACTTGATATGGATGGTTCCTAAAAAAGATTATTAGTGATAATAATACTAATAATAATATATTCGATTCTAAAGAGAAAAAGAAGACCATTTCTGGTTAATTATTTTAAAGCAATAATATATCTATAAATTATGTCAAATGCCAAGTTAGACAAGATTTCTCTTTATTTTAATTTATATGATATTATTTTTTAAAATTTATTTAAGAAAGTATGATCATGTTTTATATTAAGAGAAACTTAATTTTATATTTATAGAAATATTATCACAAATTTCACAATTTTTTTTTTTTCATAAACTTCAACACCTCAATCATATTCACCTAAAATGAAATAAAGGAAATGCATTAAATTGTTCATAAGTATAATAGTATTGAAAGGATTCACAATAACCATATTATTTGAGTTCAACTTTCATACATCGATGATTTATGAAATGTTAGTTTCTTTTACGCTAAATTTACTTTTAAAATTATATAAATTTTTATCATTAAAATTAAATCTCGAAATGTAGATTCAAAATTTAAAGGCTATAAATTTCTATATTAAACAAAAGTTATTGAGTTTAATTCATATATCACATCATAAATCTTCCTCTTAAGAGTTTGTTATATCAAATTTCACCACTTCTTGACATGTATTAACTCAGCTAAGGATATGTCCTAGGCAACATTTCTACTTTCACGAGGTAAAAATAAAATAGAAAAATTATGTTATTAGATATACATTCATACCATATTTACTAATTATACATATACTTTCAATTAATTTTGTATCTTACCACTAATTAAGTGTTTTCTACCATATGTTAAGACAGATATACCCAAATAGATATATTTTTGTTATCGGATATACTAAAATAGGGAGAGAGGCAAGTAAGATAGTCACATATCTCAAATACATATAAATCACACTAGATATACACTAAATGTATCTGTTGTGGTACACATATATTTGAAATACCATTTACATAGGAGAGTGGCGAGTGAACGACATGGGAGGTAAACGAAGGAGATTTGTCTATCTATCCCAAATACATACAAATCCACTTAGATACAGTATATCTATAACTCATTTCACCTAATTTTAACTTCATATATCTCGAGATACATGTATCTACACGTATTTGAACGCACCAAAATCTGATAAGATTTGTAATATTACAAACTAAAATGTACGTAAGTAGTGAAATTTCTGTAAGTTTCTCTTACACGCACTCGATTCTTCCAGAATATGGGCTCAGGGGGCATTTATGTCTTTTTCATAATGCCATGAAAGTACACACCCATCTAAATAAATTGCCATGATAATTTTCCATTTCATCACACATTTTGTTCTATCAACAAATACAGAGCACAAAAAAATTTCAAAAAAAATCCTCAAAAAATCCTCATCGGAAAATCATGTCGTGGCAAGTATATGTCGATGAACACCTCCTGTGTGACATCGAAGGGAACCACCTTAGCGCCGCCGCTATCATCGGCCTTGACGGCGCCGTTTGGGCTAAAAGCTCAACTTTCCCTCAGGTCTTTTTTTTTTTTTTTTTTAAATGATTGTGAAAAAGTTTGGATCTTTGACTGATTTGGGGGTTTTGAGATTTAGTTGATTTCTCGGGTGCTTACTCAACTAATAGTTATTATTTAAGAAACTCAATAATATTGGAAGCAAGGAGAATGGTGACTTTCAGGACGATAACTATTGGTTGAGTGAGCATCTAAGAAATCGACGTGATTCTGAGAGGAAAATGATTTGATTGAGATTTGAGATTGATTGTAAGATCTATTTAGTAAAAAAATGTTTTTATTTGTTTAATTGGATTTGATGTTGAACTCAGATTGATTTTTTTGAATCTGACGTGGGATCTTTTTTTGGGTGATTGAAAGATGGTTGTCATTTTATCTGTTGTGGATTTGATTGTTTTTGTACTTCTTTTTTGATTTTTTAGTTCTTTCAAGGATGAAGTACTTGACTTGTGGAGAATTTTGTTTGACTCTTTGGGTGATTTGTGATTATTGAAAGAGATGTTATTGTTATTGGTTTTGATGTGTTGTCTTTTATTAGAGTTGAGTTTGATGGGAGATTTCGAAGAATATTAGTAGATGATCTTGACTAGCTTGGACTCCGCGAGATGATTTGATTGAAAATGGTTTTGATTTATATGCTGATCTTGACTTTCTCTGAATAAATGAAAAGGTTAGCTTGAAAATGGTTTTGAATAAATCAATGTTGAGTGGTAAAGACTTGATCTTGAAAAGTAGATGGTGGGATCTGATATAGAGGATTTATGATCTTGACTAGCTTGGATTCTGCGGAATGATTTGTTTGAAAATGGTTTTGATTTATATGCTGATCTTGACTTGCTTTGAATAAGAGAAATGGTTTGATTGAAAATAGTTTTGAATAGATCAATGTTGAGTGTTTAAGACTTGATCTTGATAAGTAGATGGTAGGATCCGATATAGAGGATTCATGATCTTGACTAGCTTGGATTCTGTGGAATGATTTGTTTGAAAATGGTTTTGATTCATGTAGATGATCTTGACTTGCTCGGACTAAGAGAAATGAATTGATTGAAAAATGGTTTGGAATAAAATCAATGTTGAGTGGTGAAGACTTGATCTTGATAAGTAGATGGTAGGATCCGACATACAGGATTTATGATCTTGACTAGCTTGGATTCCGCGGAATGATTTGTTTGAAAATGGTTTTGATTCATATAGGCTATAGCTGATCTTGACTTGCTCGGACTAAGCGAAATGATTTGAGTGAAAATGGTTTGGAATAAAATCAATGTTGAGTGGTAAAGACTTGATCTTGATAAGTAGATGGTAGGAGCCAATATAGAGGATTATGATCTTGACTAGCTTGGACTAAGCGAAATGATTGATTGAAAATGGTTTTGAACAAAGGTGTTCTGATGAAGAACTACTAATAGATGTGGTAAAGACTTGATCTTGATAAGTAGATGGTAGGATCTGATATTGAGGATTTACGATCTTGACTAGCTTGGACTGATTGAACTGATTGATTGGAAATGGTTTTGAACAAGGTTAATATTGAGTTCCGATGAAGAACTACTGAGAGATGTGGTAAGGACTTGATCTTGATATAGATGGTAGAATCGATATAGATGAACCTCCTGTGTGACATTGAAGGGAACCACCTTAGTGCCGCCGCTATCATTGACCTAGACGGCGCCGTTTGGGCTAAAAGCTCAACTTTCCCTCAGGTCTTTTTTTTTTTTTTTAATTGTTTTGTGAATCATACAAACAAATTTAGTGATTAAAGATGAAAAAGTTCGGATCTTTGACTGATTTGGGGTTCTGAGATTTAGTTGATTTCTCGGGTGCTTACTCAGCTAATAGTTATTATTTAAGAAAATCAATAATATTGGAAGCAAGGAGAATGGTGACTTTCTGGATGATAACTATTGGTTGAGTGAGCATCTAAGAAATCGACGTGATTCTGAGAGGAAAATGATTGATTGAGATTTGAGATTGATTGAAAGATCTATTTAGTAAAAAAAATTTTTTTTTTTTTGTTTAATTGGATTTGATGTTGAACTCAGACTGATTTGTTTAAATCTGATGTGGGATCTTATTTTTTGGTGATTGAAAGATGGCTGTCATTTTATCTGTTGTGGATTTGATTGTTTTTGTACTTCTTTTTTGATTTTTTAGTTCTTTTGAGGATGGAAGTACTTGACTTGTGGAGAATTTTGTTTGACGATTTGGGTGATTTGTGAATATTGAAAGAGATGTTATTGTTATTGGTTTTGATGTGTTGTCTTTTATTAGATTTGTTTTTGTGAGAGTTGAGTTTGATGGGAGATTTCGGAGAATATTAGTAGATGATCTTGACTAGGTTGGACTCCCGTGAGATGATTTGATTGAAAATGGTTTGATTTATATGCTGATTTTGACTTGCTTTGAATAAGCGAAACAGTTTGATTGAAAATGATTTTGAATAAATCGATGTTGAGTGGTAAAGACTTGATCTTGATAAGTAGATGGTGGGATCTGATATAGAGGATTTATGATCTTGAATAGCTTGGATTCTGCGGAATGATTTGTTTGAAAATGGTTTTGATTTATATGCTGATCTTGACTTGCTTTGAATAAGCGAAATAGTTTTGAATAAATCAATGTTGAGTGGTAAATATTTGATCTTTATAAGTAGATGGTAGGATCCGATATAGAGGATTTATGATATTGACTTGCTTGGGTTCCATGGAATGATTTGTCTGAAAATGGTTTTGATTCATATAGATGATCTTGACTTGCTTGGACTATGCGAAATGAATTGATTCAAAATGGTTTGGAATAAAATCAATGTTGAGTGGTAAAGACTTGATCTTGATAAGTAGATGGTAGGATCCGACATAGAGGATTTATGATCTTGACTAGCTTGGATTCCGCGGAATGATTTGTTTGAAAATGGTTTTGATTCATATAGATGATCTTGACTTGCTCGGACTAAGCGAAATGATTTGATTGAAAATGGTTTGGAGTAAAATCAATGTTGAGTGGTAAAGACTTGATCTTGTTAAGTAGATGATAGGACCTGATATAGAAGATTATGATCTTGACTAGCTTGGACTAAGCGATATGATTGATTGAAAATTGTTTGAATAAAGATAATATCTGATGAAGAACTACTAATAGATGTGGTAAAGACTTGATCTTGATAAGTAGATGGTAGGATCTGATATTGAGGAATTTTATGATCTTGACTAGCTTGGACTGAGCGAACTGATTGATTGGAAATGGTTTTGAACAAAGATAATATTGAGTTCCCATGAAGAACTACTGAGAGATTTGTTGAAGACTAGATCTTGATGTAGATGGTAGAGTCGATATAGAGGATTTTTATAGTTGATCCTGACTAGCTTGAACTAATGGAATGATTGATTGAATATGGTTTTGAATAAAGCAATGTTGAGTGTCACTGAAGAACTACTGAGAAATGTGGTAAAGAGTAAAGAGTTGATCTTGATAAGTAGATGGTAGGAATCAATATGGAAGATTCATATAGATGATTTGACTAGTATTGGACCAAGTGAAATGATTGACTGAAAATGGTTTTGAATAAAGGCAATGTTGAGTTCTATTGAAGAACTACTGAGGAATGTGCGATAAAGACTTGATGCTGATACACTAATGTTGTGAATAGACAACAACGGTTGTAAAGAGTAAAGAGTTGATCTTGATAAGTAGATGGTAGGAATCAATATGGAAGATTCATATAGATGATTTGACTAGTATTGGACCAAGTGAAATGATTGACTGAAAATGGTTTTGAATAAAGGCAATGTTGAGTTCTATTGAAGAACTACTGAGGAATGTGCGATAAAGACTTGATGCTGATACACTAATGTTGTGAATAGACAACAACGGTTGTAAAGAGTAAAGAGTTGATCTTGATAAGTAGATGGTAGGAATCAATATGGAAGATTCATATAGATGATTTGACTAGTATTGGACCAAGTGAAATGATTGACTGAAAATGGTTTTGAATAAAGGCAATGTTGAGTTCTATTGAAGAACTACTGAGGAATGTGCGATAAAGACTTGATGCTGATACACTAATGTTGTGAATAGACAACAACGGTTGTAAAGAGTAAAGAGTTGATCTTGATAAGTAGATGGTAGGAATCAATATGGAAGATTCATATAGATGATTTGACTAGTATTGGACCAAGTGAAATGAT
>JAJOOR010018448.1:0-21777 GCA_036250505.1 Solanum acaule | reverse complement strand
CTTACTTAACGATTAATGTATCTCGCGCATCAGATTAATGTATCAGCGCTTATATTATTGTATCCGTTTGAGGGATTTCTGTAATTATAAACTTTTAAGGGATAGATTGTAATTTTTCCTTAAAAGTATGTGATTTCTGTAATTTGCCCATATTAATTTCCAAGAGAAACTCAAACATATTTCTACCAATGTACATTATGTAAAGGAACCGTCTTCGTACTTGTTTTTCTCGAGAAATTGTTGGAGGCACAACATTCTTGATAAAGACAAATATAGTCTTTTAGTTAGCACAATAAGTGTTCTACGGTGATACGCATCATTTCTTGACATAGTTTTAAATTTCTAAGTATCTTATACTTTATTCTTATTTTATTTTTCATTCACAACGAAAAACTGATTTAAAAACATCGAACCAAAGTAGAAAAAACCGAACCGAATTAATTTGGTTTAATATACGGTGCACACTTTTTTAAAACCAAAAACCGAAGAACCAAACGTGTTTAGAAGTTTTTAGAAATAGAAGAGAATATTAGAAATAAGAAAAATATAAGACGTGCATTTCAGTAATTTTTCCTAATATGAAAAGAAAAATGGCCAGAACACGTTATCTCACATATGCAATTGTCAGCCATGTCTCCCCCTCCTCCCTCCAAATCTTTATTACTCCCTCCGGTTTTCTTTTTTAAAAAATAGCTTAGTTTCACTTAACAAGAAATTTAAGAAAATAAAAAGGATATTTTAATTTTAATCTTGTGACCGTAAATATATCACATGAAAAATTGAAAATTAAATTGTTGCCAAAAAATGAAAAGGTTCATTCTTTCTTTGATACTACCTAAAAAGAAAAGGAGGTTATTCTTTTTTAAACGAAGGAAGTATTAATAATTTGTCATGACTAAATAATGAAATAATAATAATAATAATAATAATTAATATTGGTATTTGGTGATATTAGTGGGTAAGAAGACACATCGTGTATTTATTTAGTTGAAATTTCTATCTATTATATAGAAGAGTGAAGTGGGAGAACGACCAAGGGTAAAAATGTAACTTCATTCTAACAAAAATCCATTAAGAAAGATAATAAATAATTCTAGAAACATCTTTCTATATATGAAGTGAATAATGATCAAGGGTAAAAATGTAATTTCACACTAACAAAAATCTACCAAGAATGATAACAAGAAAATTAAATAGTTCTAGAAACATCTTAAGTTATTGTTATTACCATTAACTTATTTTGTTATTACTTCACTTTCTTTTCTTTTGTGAGTTATTGTGATATCTATTCATTACTCTATTTTACTATTACTTTAATTTAATTCTTAATATTTTTTCTATTCATTATGCTTATAAAAAATGCCTACTTTTGATATAAAAAATTATTATGAATTAATTAATTTCACCTCTATTTTGGCTCTAATTAATATACTTGAAAATAAATAAGTGTGATAAATAATAATATTTATTAGATTGAAATTAAAGAAAAAGATGTTGAAAAGTAAAAATAAAAATGAATAGGATGATATCTTTGCATTTAAGACGACCAAGAATAAAAATGTAATTTCATTCTAAGATCTATTAAGAGAGATAGCAAGAAAAATAAATTATTCTAGAAACATCTTTCTATATATGAAGTGAATGATGATCAAAGGTAAAAATGTAATTTCATGCAAAAAAAAAATCTACCAAGAATGATAACAAGAAAACTAAATAGTTCTAGAAACATCTTTAGTCATTATTATTAGTATTAACTCATTTTGTTATTTCTTCAATTTTTTATGAGTTATTGTGATATCTATTCACCACTCTATTTTACTATTACTTTACTTTAATTCTATTGAGACTCGTAATTTTAATCTATTCTCTTGAATAATTTTCAAATAAAATAGAAAAAATACCATTAAATTAATTATTCAATTCGAATATACATGTTTGACATGATGTTAAAATAATCACTGGAGCATGCAATATTTTATTATTGTTATTTCTTATCATGTTTATTTGAAAATGTCATAATATTTTATTTTTTTTGAAAACTAATTAAATTTCTATTATAAATATATATAATATTGTAATATCGAGCCCGTAAACGGGCCTTTCATTATATTGTACCCGTATCACGGGCCTTAAATTATCTAGTTATAAATAGTATGTGCGTAATTTTTTTTTAATGGAAAACAATTGCCATGACGCGTTAATTTAAATATTTTCATTGGTGTGTTACACGTCGAATCTCTTAATTTTGGTCTTTTATGTTGGTTTCACTTGTAAATATATGTTTTCATTGGCCTCTCTAACTTTGTATGTGATAAATTGTGAAATCTAACTGCGATTTTCAGATACAATACACTGTTATGTCGTAATTTTCCTATCTTTGGAAAAATCATTTTTTGAAATGTTCTAAGTATAAAACAATTTGAGAAAAATACTTAGAAAAGAGTCGCCACTTAATTTTTTAAAGAAATTAAGAAAACTTATAATTTTCAAAGATTTAAATAGAAAAAATCATTTGAAAATACCAAAGAGGGTTCGGGGTTCAAATTACACTTCAAGAAGGATTTAAGCATTCGAAGTGCCCGCTAACATGCGGTTGACCTGCGACGACTAAAATATATTTTGACTATTTTTAGATAAAGTGATTTACAATATTTGGTTAACTTTGAGAAAAATAGTTAAATAAATGACACATTTTATTTCCTTTTATTTTTTAGGGAAAGAGATTCAAAATGAAACATTTGACTCGAAATACAAGTGATTGGAATATTAATAAAACTAAATTAATTAGAATTTATTTGACTCATTTTTAAAATAACAACTTAAACCAAATTGACATGAAAACTATTTTTTAATTAATCGAAGAATAAATAAATAGTTTTGACTAAAGATATTCAAATAAAGTACACGAGTTGATTAAAAAGATTTTGCTAACATAAAAAATATAGTTCATCTTTTGGGAATTAATAATTCTAAAGTTAAGAGTTAATAAACAACAAACAATAAATAATCGCAATTAAATAATTTACGAGAGGGAAAGAGAATTTGGGCTCTTGGCTTGATTTCCGTTTTTGTATACACTTGTTGTATATCAGTGTATATCGGATGTATACAGCCCACTTTTCTGCACATTGAACAGTTGACCAAGTTTATACAGCCAACTTCAGCCCCGGCAACCTGTGATTTCAATTTTTAGCTTTGTATTTCTGCATTCGACATGTATATCATTGTATACTTAGTGTATATAAACTGTTTACAGCTTTCCGGGACTGCGTTTCAGCCTGTTCCGCTACTTTGGATGACTCGATATAGGAGAAATATTGGATTTCAACACAAGTCAAGAGGCAAGGATAGGAGATAGGAGTTCATGTTAGAACTCGGGCAGATTTCATGGCAAGAAAAAAAAAAGACAAACTAAGTTAGCAAAAGGAAAACCAACCTTAAATAATAACAAACAACCTTAAATAATAGCATATCAAGACTAAGACCATATATTACGAAATAAAGAATTAATTTTGACATGAAACTACTACTCTGGGGGAATCAAAAATAGGTGAGATGATAATAGAATGCAAGCAAATGAGGCATCAATATCAATTCTAAACACTTCCAATGAAAACAAAATTATCCTCTTATTTGCTTCTTTTTGCAGACCAATTATATTAATTAATGACTAACAAGCTTAAAGGGAGAGCTAGCTACTGCCAAGCATGAGCCTCTGGAGGACAAGGAAAATAAACCATTATAACAAAATTAGAGCTAAACAAGATAATCTTTAGCCATTGAAATAGAGAGACTAGTACACTAGCTAGCATATTAAACGCGAAAATCAAAAGGGAATTGAAGCTCTTAATCGAAACGTTCTATGCTTAAATCATATCTGAAGGACATATTTTATACCCTAATAACTAAAATATACTAACTCAAACCAAAACGACCAATTACTAGACATCAACAATTAGCCGAGACAAGCTAGGACTATTTGATCAAAATAATGGCTTAAACAAGATCAATAACATAACAACATATTTCATCAGCGAGAAAAATAACACTTAGCCATATTCAAATGTCAAAACCATAACTTTGTATCTTCATTTAAAGAAATCAGAAAATAAACGTCGGCAACATGATCACAAAAATTAAAAATTTCGAAACAACAATAACACGAGATGAAAAAGAACTTAGCAAAGGAATCGATACAAAAAATAGCTCTCGATTTAAAAAATAAGTTTCTGTTTTTTTTTTTGGAATGTAAAATCTCTTCTTCCCACTTTTCTCTTCCTCTCTTTCTCCCTACCAACACTAAAGAAAAATGGAGGTTTATATAGAGGGAATTTGGGGTTGATTTAGGGGGAAAACGGTCGAAATTTTGAATTTGAAATTCAAATTCCAGTGCTCTTTTCGAAGCAACAGTGGAGGGATGGGAAATTTTTGAAAAGGGAGATGGGACGCCGCTGCTGCAGGTGTTGACGTTTACTGGTTTTTTGGGTTTTGTCTGAAGAAGAAGAAGAAGCGAAGGGGGTCGGGTACTGCTGTTTGTACGCTGGGTTATTGGAATTGATTGTGGGCTGGGTCTGTTTTGGATTTGGAATGTTGATTGTATAATGTATTATTGTGAGGAATTGTTGGAATGGGGTTGGGTCTTGGTATGGGCTGCTGAAACAGGTAAAGGCCCAAAGTTGGTCCTTTAAATGGTTGAAACCAATTGATAGATTTTGGCTAAAATTATAATCAAACAATAGTCCAAATAAATTTCAAAGGTAACCAAATTGAATTTAATCGATGAATTTAGTCAAAACTTAAGCAAGACAAATTTATATAAATTAATTAATGAGCTTCTTAACTTCAACGAAATAAAATAATGAATTTAATTATAAACTAATTAATTTAAAATTATAACCCGAATTTGAACTAAACTAAATTAACAAAATGTTTTGTCTAAAAAGTGTAGAATCTTTTTAAAATAGTTTTCAAATGTTTATAAGATATTTAATTGCATAAGCAAATCATATAAAAACTATGTGTTATCTAAAATATTATAAAGGAAAATATTTGAAAGTTCATAAACTAATTATTCCAAATCGTTTGGAATCTAAGAAGCTCGTGGTTAATTTATATTGGGGAGGGTCAAAATTGGGTGTCAACATACACAGCCATTGAAAGAATTCTACAGAGAGCTTACTTCTACATATTTTTGCTTTGAAGAGATGAGAGTATTTTCTATATTGAATTGATGAATATGATTACACATACATGTATTATATAGTAGGCTTACTGACTTAACTCCCTAACTAACTCATATGTGCCATGTGCTCTTTCTAACAAACTCTTAACCACCTATAACCACTTTAAATACACTGTATTGCAATGCTTCAAACATGACTACTTCTTCTTTCTCAATACTCCCCCTCAAGATGGTGGGTGAAACACATCTAGCACACCAAGCTTGGATAATAAGAAGTCAAGTTGTCCTGTGCCAAGCCCCTTTGTCAATATATCAGCCAGCTGCATGTTAGAACATATGAACTGAGGATCTATAAAACCAGACTTCACCTTGTCCCTAATGAAGTGACAATCAATTTCAATATGCTTTGTCCTCTCATGGAATACAGGATTCTCTGCAATTTGTATAGCTGACTTACTAACTGAAAAAAGCTTAATAGGAGCTGAGATGGATACATTTAACTCCTGTAATAACCCTAAAAGCCAAATCAATTCTGAAACCACTGCTGCCATGCTCCTATACTCAGCTTCAGCAGAGCTTCTGGTCATAGTTTATTGTTTCTTGGACTTCCAAGAGATTAAGGATTCTCCCAACTTTATCACATAACCAGTCACAGACCTCCTGGTGTTAGGACAAGAAGCCCAGTCAGAGTCACAATACCCAGTCAATTCTGTAACTTCTCCTTTTTTCAGAAAAACACCAAGATCAGGAGACTTTTTAATGTATCTCACAATTCTAAAAGTTGCATCCCAATGTGACACCTTGGGGTGTTGCATAAATTGACTTAGAGTTTGTACTCCAAATGTTATATTTGGCCTTGTTATTGTTAAGTAAATCAACTTCCTTATTAGTTTCTGATATGTTGTGGCATCATCCAACTCTGGATTAGAACTATCACCTGTATGTTGATAAAAAACAAGACTAGTGAACTTGTGGTTAAATCAACAGGAGTGTTAATTGGTTTTGCACCACTAAGACCAGTGTCTGCAATGAGTTGTAACGCATATTTCCTTTGGTTCAACAAGATTCCATCCTTGGACTGCATCACCTCTATTCCCAAAAAATACCTCAGCTTTCCCAAATCTTTCATTTTGAAGTGTTAGTGTAAAGTGGACTTAGTTTCAGCAATCATCTTAGAGCTTGTGCCAGTAATCAACAAATCATCAACAAACACCAGAAGCACCATCATATCACCCTCGTGCTTCCTGGTGAATAAAGAATGGTCATGAGCACTTTGACAGTAACCCTCTTTCAGTAGAGCATCAGTGAACTTAATGTTTCATTGTCTAGATGTTTGCTTCAAACCATATAGGGATTTTTGGAGCTTGCAAACTTTGTTGTCTCCTTTTCTATGAAACCCAAGAGGTAAATCCATATAAACATCTTCATGCAAATCACCCTGCAGAAAAGCATTACTAACATCCATTTGACAAATATCCCAACCATAGGAAGCAACTAAACTGATAACAGTCCTGACAGTAACCATTTTTGCAACTGGTGAAAAAGTTTCATGGTAGTCAAGTCATTCCCTCTGAGTGTACCCTTTAGCCACTAGTCTGGCCTTAAATCTATCAACCTCACCATTAGATTTATATTTAATTTTGTACACCCACTTTGAGCCAATTGCCTTGGCACCAACAGGAAAGTCTACAATATCCCAAGTTTGGTTATCTTATAAAGCTTTAATCTCTTCGTGCATAGCTGAAACCCATCTATCATACTGAGATGCTTCCTTGAAGGATTTGGGTTCAACTAGGGCTGAAAAACACTGAACATAGTCTTGATATCCTTTGGACAAATGAGCATAGTGCACATGATCTGCTATAGAGTAGAGACTTGACTTAGATGGGACAATGTAGTCTTTGATCCAGATAGGGGGCTTGGATGTTCTTCCTGTCTTTCTAGATACATGTGGAGTAACTATGTGTTCCTTTTGAGGTAAGGCTTTTTGTTCATGTGCCTCTCCAACAGGATGCACAAGTATGTCCTGAGAAAGTGTTGTAGACTCTGTCTCATTAACAACAACTTGTTCCAATGTGGCTGTATCAGGTGGATGATCAGCAGAAGATAACTCAGAAGTTTCTGGTGAACTCATGGGTTATGCAACATCAGTAGGGACTACATTAATGATATGATCAGATGAGACACTTGCATCCTGCAGAAAAGGTGAGAGTAGAGGGAAGGGATCCTGTGACTGATCACCTTGAAAAGGAAAAATGTTTTCTCTGAATATGACATCTCTACTTATGAATACAGTCTTAGTTTCCAAATCATAAAGTTTGTAGCCTTTTTGAGTGGAAGAGTAACCAATGAAAAATGCCCTTTTAGCTCTTACAACAAATTTATCTCCTCTTGGCAATGTAGTAGCAAAGCATAAGCAAACCAAACACCCTTAAGTGATCAAGATTAGAAGTCCTCTGATACATCATCTCATAGGGAGATTTCCCATTCAATAACACACTAGGCAATCTATTTATAAGATAAACAACAGTCAACACACAAGTACCCCAAAACCTACTAGGTATGTGCAATTGCATTTTCAAAGCTCTTCCTATCTGTAGGATGTGTCTGTGTTTCCTTTCTACAACCCCATTCTGTTGAGGTGTATATGGACAACTACTTTGGTGAATGATTCCATGATTAAGCAATAAATCAGCCATAGAACCATTAAAAAACTCAGTACCATTGTTTGATCTCACAACTTTTATTCCAATAGCAAATTGATTACAAACCATAGAGAGAAAATGCTTGAAGACTACCACTACTTCTTTCTTAGATTGTAACAACATCACCCAAGTGAATCTACTGTAATCATCCACAATAGTCAAGAAATAATGCTTTCTATCATATGTAGGATGCTTATGAGGACCCCATACATCTAAATGAATCAAGTCAAACAAACTACCAGATTTAGAAGTACTAACTGGAAATTTTAACCTACATTGTTTAGCTAATGGACAAATCATGCACTCTTGCTATATAGTTTCATTCACCTTATGTTTCAATGTCTTCATGATTCCTACAGAAGGATGTCCTAGCCTTAAATGCCACAATCTCTGATCATCCTCAACCTTGATAACTACTCCAAAGGTAGGTGTTATGTGATTCTTCAAGATATAGAGTCCATCCACCTCTCTACCAATCCCAATCACCTTCCCATTAGAGAGCTCCTGCAATATACACTGGTCAGGATAAAATGACACCACACAATTGAAATCCCTGGTGAGTTTGGAGACTGAAAGCAAATTAAATTTAAAATCAGAAACATGCAACACATCTTTCAACCAATGATTTCCTAAGATCATTGTGTCTCCAGTATGTTCAATCTGAATTCTATTGCCTGTGGAAACTTGAACCTTATTGTTCTTTGAATTAACTACTGATTTTGACTTATTCAAAAGTGCTTCACAATATGTTACATGATGTGAAGCTCCTGAATCAATTATCCAATCAACATCTGGAAAATCAGTTCTTACAGCATTCATACCTGCTTGTGCATTGGCCTTGCAACTACCTATTGGATACAACTTCTTCAATGCTTCATTGTATTGATCTTTGGTAAAATAACCTCCTGGAAAACTGAACCTCCCTTCTTCATTACTCTCTGCTTCAACTGTGACATTATTAACTTGTGGCTTGAAACCATCAGGTTGTGATTTCCTCTTACTTTTGAAGTCTGCCGGAAATACTATTATCCTATAGCAAGTGTCTTTAGTATGTCCTTTAAAACCACAATGTTTGCAGATAATAGTTCCAAATCTCCTACCCTGTGAAGATTGCCCTTGATGATGAGCTTGTGATTGGTTGTGTGAAGCCCTTCCTAGTCCTTGATTATGATAGAGATTGTTGGAAACATTAGAATTTCTCCCTGCGAGCATTGTTAAAGGTTCACTTCCTGAATTTGTATTGCCTAATTTTCTCTGACTCTCTTCTTGTATAGCCATATCATACACCTGATTAACGCTAGGAACGTTCGAATTAAGTAAAATAGAGCTTTTCACTTAAGCAAAACTTTCATTCAATCCAATCAGAAATTGAAGTAACCTCTGCTGCTTGAGGTGTTCAACATATGGCATTGATGTCTTACAATCACATGAAGGATTCGGCACCATTACATCAATTTCATCCCATATTTCTCGCATATTTGAATAATAGCTTGTTACAGAGTCTGTTCCCTGTGTTAGCATACTAATCTCCTTCCACAGATAAAAAATCCTTGTCAAGTTCGATTTGTCAAATCTCTCTTTGAAATCCTCCCAGATCATCTTTGAACTCGAAGCATAAACTATGCTCGTCATTAATTCAGGTGCAACAACTGCACTAATCCATAATAGTACTACAGCGTCACATCTCTCCCATTTAGCTAACATAGCTCCTTTGTATTGACTTCTCGCGCAGGTGCCATCCACAAATCCAGGTTTGTTTTTGACTAGTAGCGCGATACGCATTGACTTGCTCCACACGCCATAGTTCTCGGGGCCTGTGAGCTTCATTGGAATTAGAGCAACTCCAGGAGCATCTGAAGCTTGCAAATGCAGCGGATGATTATGATTTGTTTGAGGATCTACTGGAAGAACCTCTGTGTTTTGTGCATTTTGTGTTTCATCCATTATCGAAGCCTACAAACTTGAATCTCGAACTCGTCAAGCTGTATAATGCAAATGATGATCTGATCTCAACCAAAACGCTTTGATACCATGATAAATTGTGAAATCTAACTGCGATTTTCAGATACAATACACAACCATTGAAAGAATTCTACGGAGAGCTTACTTCTACATATTTTTGCTTTGAAGAGATAAGGGTATTTTCTATATTGAATTGATGAATCTGATTACACATACATGTATTATATAGTAGGCTTATTGACTTAACTCCCTAACTAACTCACATGTGCCATGTGCTCACACTAACAAACTCTTAACCACCTATAACCACTTTAAATGCACTGTATTGCAATGCTTCAAACGTGACTACTTCTTCTTTCTCAATAGTATGATTAGTTAGCTTAATTCGCTCCTCCTTTTTAATCTCTAAAGCCTTTGGCTTAATTCATTTTTGAACTCTAATTATAGTCTGGTGAACTTGAAATTAACGATATAGATTAAAAGGTTGTTCGTCAGCTTGAAATTAAGTCACTTATAATAAGTACTATGTCAAGGGGAAAGTTGATGTTTAGTTGATTGCTTTTCTTCAACCTACTCAGTTTATTTAAGTTTCTATATTTTTGTCTTTGATGACCATGATTCACGTGATAATGCAAAGGACAATTATCACTATATAAACAATTAATGTCCAAAAATTTAAAATCATTTTGTACCACTAAACGTTCTGAGGTGACTTTTAAGGATAGACTTTTCTAAGATCGAGGTTTATGTATTTGGCTAGAAATAATATGTTGCTGTTGTAGAGGTAAGCTTATCATTATTTACAGATATTATCAAAATCTTGCTTAAAATGTTTAGTTTTGAATTTTATGAAAATTTCAAATACATTTCTGTCCTTTTGGGCTAACCCTTCATGCATATGTTGAGGCAAATATATATGTCCCTCTCTAACGCGATTCGCGATATATATGGTTTAGAGTAAAATAATTATTTCTTAATTATTTATATTTGCATGCATGATATGTTCTTCAATTGGACAATCTTGATAATTGGTTATGACATTATTCAGAAATTTGCTGATACGGTACGGACTATATTAAATTGTCACTTGCCACAACAGTCCATCTAAGAATATGCTAAAGTATGCAAGTGACTGCATTATTTCCAATCAGTTCAATAAACAGTGCCATCTTGATTGTCCAAATATTTCCATTATTCAATTTATTTATTTATTTATTTTTGTGTGTGGGGTAGGGGTGTGCAGCAGTCAGTTTAATTTTATATTTTATGTATTATTGGTTTTCAATTTATAAATACACTACATCAATAAGATATTTTTTATCGATTTTTTATCCTTAATGTTTTGATTTCTGTTTAACCAATAAGAAAATGCACATAAAATAATCATATTACTTCTCCAACAATTTGGCGCGACTATACAAAAGTGTAACACAAATAAAAGAACTAGGACAATAATGTGAATTGAAAGCTAAAGGACAAAAGTAGTAACCATTAGGTATTGATGGGTTATCGATTTACTCAATAATTCAATATTGAAAAAACCAAAGATTGAACCAATAACCAAATAATTGTTTTAATAAAATCATTAAAAACCCATTAACCCATTAACCCAATAACACTTTTATCGGTTCGGTTTATTGGTTGATTTAATTTTTGCACAGTGGGGGTCATTTTACATCTCTTCTATTTATTTATCTATACTTCAGGAAAGTTTCTGAAGGACTCAAAAGGAAAACAAATGGATCTTAAGCTTGGTTTTTGTATTCTCTCCCTAATTCTTCTGGTAATTTTCAGTCTACTTTCGTCAGTCTTAATAGTATTATTTTTAATGGTTTGTTCAATATTGGTACTAATTATACAGAGTTTTGATTTAAATGTTAAAGCATTTATATGTATGATGTTGGCAGGTTGCTTATGGGGCAGAAGCTAGGAAAATGGTTCAAGGGAACCTACAGGGCAAAAGATTGAACTTCCCAATTCCAGATGAAGATGTCCAAAAGACTAATGTCTATTTTTGGATTTATGATAACCAAGGAGAAAATGGTTATCACAAAACAGTAGAGGACGTCCAAGTTCATCCATCATCAAATAACAAGAATCTTGAAAATAAGGATGACACTTATTTCTGGATATACAATAACCAAGGTGGAAATTCTCAGCAGGGCAATCACAAAATCAAGAAAGAGAATGCCGGAGTTCAATTATCATCAAATAACATTGATCATGAAAACAAGGTTGATAATCACAATTGGATATACAATAACCAAGGAGAAAATGTTCACAAGCTGCAAGCGAAAACAGAGAATTCACATCTTTGGATTCACGAGAAACAAGTAGAAAATAAGCATCATCAAGCAAAAACGGAGAAGGAACATATCCATTCATCATCCCATATGGATCATATAGATCCTTCTCTGAGAGTTTTCTTCCTTATAGATGATCTGAAGATAGGGAAAACAATAACTGTTTCCTTCCCAAGAAGGGATCTTTCTTCTTCTCCGAGTTTCTTGCCCAAAGAAGAAGCTGATTCCATTCCATTTTCTCAAAAGGAACTCCCAAACATCCTTCAACGTTTCTCATTCTCTCGAAACTCTCCACAGGGGAAAGCCATGGAAGACGCACTGAGAGAATGTGAGGTTCCACATATAAAGGGTGAGACAAAGTACTGTGCCACATCCGCGGAGGCAATGCTTGATTTTGTTCAAGGAATCATGGGAGAAAAAATCCAATTCAATGCTCTGTCCACAACTCATTTCTCAAACTCAACTCCCCCACTTCAAGAGTATACTATTTTGGATGCTCCACAAGAAGTAGAAACTCCTAAGATGGTGGCATGTCATACCATGCCTTACGCTTACGCGATTTTTTACTGTCATTACACAATTAGCAAGAGCAAAGTGTTTAAGGTTTCATTAGGGGGTGAAAATGGTGATAGAGTGGAAGCAATTGCTGTTTGTCATTTGGATACCTCAGAGTGGAGTCCATCTCATGCATCTTTCCATTTGCTTGGTATATTACCAGGAACATATCCTATCTGTCACTTTTTTCCATCAGATAATCTAGTGTGGGTTCCAAAAATCGCCACTGCACAAGTGATTTGAAAGAGCAGTCTCTCCATGTTGATAGCAGCTCTTGTTGGCTTGTGTTTTACTACTACCTGTTATTGCATGTATGTTTAGTTGTTTACTAGTAATATTTTCATGCATCTTTTCTGTACTGTTTCAGTGTACCTCTTGTTTACCTTCCTTTCCTGTGGTGAGATCCAAATTAAATAAAACAGTATGATTTTCTGCTAATGGAACTTCCACAGTTGATTTGTAGTCATAGAATTTGGAGTTCACACAAAAACAATTGCAACTCAAAAGTGCTGCTTAGAAATATTAAAGAACCTGTTACTAAATGCAAGAAGAAAGCATTGTACTAATAGACATCAGTATGTTAAGATACTACAATGAATATAGCTTATTTTATGTGTCGATTTCAATTCAAAGTAAAATTACAGGATGTAATATACTGCTAATGAATAATAATGATGGTGAACGACCAACACGCAGATAGTAGCATTCAATTAAAGAAAGGGAAATTATAATTATGCATTGCAATGTGTCCAAAATTTAAGTTACACGTGGATTATTGGTTTCAAATCCAGAAGCAATGACCTATATAACATGATTTACCAGATAACCTTCTATTAACAGGCAGAACAAAGCTATAACAGAGAGAGAATAACCATAAAAGAACTCAAATAAGAATTTTAACAAGATTCAATACTTTTCTACAATGGTTCTTGTTTTCTCAATAGTCTCTCTCTACACGGGAGACACAAAGCATTGTGCCACATCCTCACAGGCAATGCATGATTTTGTGCAAGAAATCATGAGGAGAAAAGCCCCAAATCAAAGCTATGTCCACAACTCATGTTTCACACTCAACTCCCCTGCTAGAAAAAGTATACTCAAGGTTCCATTAGGTGGTGAAAATGGTGAAAGAGTGAGAGCAGTTGCAGTTTGTCATTTGGATATCTCTGAAAGGATTTCATCTCCTGTAACTTTCTGAGTGCTCGGTATATTGCCAGGAACATCCCCTGTCTGTCACTTTATTCCATTGGATAATCTAGTGAGGGTTCCAAAAATAACCACTGCACAAGTGCTTTAAAGGAAGAGTCTCTCCATGTTGGCAGTAGCTTTTACTTCACTAGTGCCTTATCTGTTAATATATTTATGTATCTTTTCCTGTTTTTTCTAGCTGGTGTTAATAAAACAGTAACGTGGTTTGTTGTCATAAAGTTTAAAGAGTTTTTACAGAACACAGATTGCAAACTTAAAAAGTGTGGATTGAAAACATAAACATACCTCTTTCAACTGCTGCAAAACCTCAGCACGAGTTCAACCAGCAGCGAGCAATCCAAGGACATCAGCACTGCCTTCACTTCTTTTTTGATCTCGGTTAGGGACAAAACAAACTGATGTGGGCTTATCAAATAAGTATTAATAAGTTTATGGGCATCCTGAAAAGCATCTTTTAAAATTGTAGGTGTATGCAAATCATCAGCAAGGTTTGTTTCCAACTCATTATGCAGCCTGTTGATGCATTTTGGGGCCTTATCTAACAACAGGTGCAGCCACCCCATTTAGTACTGTTGATGATGGCAAGGCTCAAGGCTCGTTCACAATCATGTAAGGTCTGATAAATGTAGAACACAGATTCTGAAGCATTTTCTGTCTGTGATACTAAGTAATTAACAGGAGAGCGATGGTGTTCCCCCAACAAGAAGTACCTTAATGCAAGGGGATGGTACAATCGAGTAACCTCACATATAGTGAAAAAGTTCCCTAAAGATTTTGATATCTTCTCACCATCTTTGTTAACAAAACCATTATGCATCCAGTAGCTAACATTACTCTCCGGCAAGTAGCGCAATTCTGGGCAATCTCATCCTCATGAGGAGGAAAAATCAAACAATACGTAATTAATCTATACGTAAAAATAATCTATACGTAATTAATGCAAGCATAACTAATACATGCATTGTCAATGCAAACATTATTAATACACCCTATTAAGAGTTATTTTTATACACTCTACCAAACGACCCTAAGAGATTCCTGGCTAAATAGACCACAACAGGATATCATCTTTTCCATTTTCTTTAGCCCGACCGATTACATTAACATCAATATCAGTGAAATTGGGGACAGAAACAACATCATACTGTAATTATTTCAGGTACCTGTAGAGAATGTCGAAGGCGTCATAGGCACGGGCCGGGCATGGTCCATATGACTGAAATCTTACGCTGTAACGCCGCAAACATACATCTTCACCTTCCCTGGTTCCGTCGACTGAAAAAGTTTCCCATGCTTCGTCATTGTATTGCACAACCGGAATTCCACCTCCTCCGCCATTCCGATCGCCGGCAAATTGTTGCCTGATCGATTTGCTGCTAACTATGTATTATATGTAGTGGGCGGGAAAAACCCTAAATGCTGTAGCATTGCTTTTGGAAATTAGAACTATGAACGAGTCAAGACTGTAATTTTTTATGGCGGAATGATGGAAAGCTTATATTTGGTTCCGTTTGTCACTTGAACCTTTTTACTCATTACTTTGTCAAGTGAACTCTTAAACTGAAACTTTATGTTCTAAATTTCTGATCATTAACCGAGCTTATGCGACATTAAAATGACGCAATATTTTTATTTAAAAATTATTAAAATTATAAGACAAAATAATAATAATAATAATAATAAATTAAAAAAAAAATCTCAAAACTTCTCTTCTTCCGCCCACCACCACCACCCCTTCTCTCTTCTTCTTCAGCCTCACCCCATTTTTTTTCTCTTCTTCTTCCTCCCCAACCCTACCCTTTTTCTCTTCTTCTTCAGCCCCATACACCCCCCACCCCCGCCCCTACCCCTTTTCTATTCTTCTTCTTTGAGATACACCTCATCACCATAATCATCAAATATAAAATTAAAAAAGCTTTTGCAAGAAAACATATCATTCACCATTTTTATAAATTTATGCTTGAATTTACTTATAAATATATTTTTCTCAAGTTGAAATTTTCTTTATTTTTTTTAATCATATCAAAATAAATAGAACCTAAAGCATGTGCAAGAGCTAATTACAATTTATCATATTTTATGATTGAGAAAACTTTTGAGTGTGAAATGTGAAGAAAGATGAAAATGATGGGTTTGTTTATTTTTGGGGTGAGGCATAAGGGTGGATGGAAATGAAGAAGATGAAGTAGAAGGGGAAAGAGAGAGAAAATTGCATTTTTTATTTTTTAGTATTATTTATTTTTAAAATTTGATTTCTGATGTGCATTGGAAAAATAATAATAATAATGACGTGTCATTAAAAAATGACGTGGTATTTTATGTGTAAAAAGAGTGTATTACACGCACACACATTATATGAGAAATGTGTTTAAAATATTGTGTTTGAATGAGTTTAAGGGTCTATTTGGTAAAGTCATAAGGACAAGGGTCCAACTTACAAACAGAGCCAAGTACAAGGGTCTCTCAGATCATTTCGTCTTTTTTTATTGGTAATGCTAAATGGCCACAAATTTGGTTAGAATTTGGCCAGAAATTTATAAAATCTATAATATCTTTTTTCTTTTAAAATAAACTGATCTTTTTTTCATTTTTAATTAAAAAGTATTAAAGTTAAAAAGGTAAAAATGTTCAAAAGGGTCAAATTTTCTAGCCAAAAGGATTTTTCCTTTTTTATTTATATTTATTGCTATTAATTTCAAGATTTGGACGTTCCATTCTTCTATCGGAAAAGGGCCAAAAATACCCTTAAACTATTTGAAAAGGTTTAAAAATATCTCTCATCCATCTATTTGGCTAAAAATATCCCTCAATCCACCTTTTTGGCCTACTTTTACCCTTAAAACTTAACAGATTTTTTAATTATTTTATTTTTATTATTATTATTATTATTATTTATTACGTGGCATCTTCCTATTGGATAAAAAAAATCCCCAATTCATCAAAAAAAATTCAACCCGCCCCGCTCTATATCCCCGTCCCATGGATCTGGTCCCTATCTTTCTGTAATTTATTTGCAAACGAAGAATTCAAAAAAAACTTGTAGCAGATGTTTGACGACCAACTGACCATTAGCATTTCAACATTTTATGGAGCACATTTACTTGCTATAATTTTTATTAATGAGCTAACAACCAATATTACAATCCTCACAACTCTTAATTCAATTAAAACCTTTTATTATTACTTGCATATCCCTTTCAATTTGCTAATCTCCTCTTCATACCCCATCCCTATATATGTGAACTCCCTATTAATTTGCTTCCTCTACTTTGAAGAAGTAACTAGCTAGCTAAAAGAGAAGAAAAATAATGATGCTTCATTGAAGTGAGAGTATGATGGGTCACTGTTCATGCGGTCGATTTCGCGGTCAAATTGGCACTACTACTACTTCTCTCAATGCTCTTCTCCAGTAACCACAGTAATACATTTAGGGGTCGTTTGGTAGAAAGATTGATAATGCAGGGATTAGTAATGCAGAGATTAATAATGCAGGGATTATTTTTTATCAAGTGTTTGGTTCATTATTTCTCACCTAATTTTGTGTGTGGTTTAAAACTCTACAAGAAACTTATTTCCAATTATACCCTTGAATTATTATGTGATTTTTTTAATTTTATATATAACATTATGACATATTTCCATGTTCATTCCATTGGTGAGCTTTAGTGCATTCCATTGGCCAATATTTCTCATCACATTATCCTCTCAAATATGACTATTTCGAGAAATGAATTGTTATCGTCCCATTGTATTGGATGGTTTTGACATTATTTAAATGATACATCACCCCTCCCAACTAAATGTCAAACTTGCAGAAACAACAAACTTCTTCACCCCTCCCAACTTTCCAACGACACTTCCTCTTCTATCATGTTAGTATTTTCTTGGCTCTCTTGATGCCACCTTAAGCACAACGTTTTAAGTTATATCGTAATTTGTATAAATTTGCAAGCCTATCACCATGAAATATTTTTATATATGCAGTGATTGGAGTTTTATATGTGTGAAACTCATCTATTTTTTGTCCGAACTTGAGGCAAAATACCTGAAATACAAATATATAAAACTTCAGACATTTTCTTTGCTAATCCATCATAGATAACGCTGCATAATTCAAATAGACAACATTTACTTTAAAATTTAAACAAGACAGATAATCATAGGCCACATTAATAAACTTAACAAATAACACAAACAAGGAAAATTCACCTCTTATGATATTTTCTACTTTATGCAGACAAATATACAGGCTGAATAATAACAGACATTTGCTTCCTCTTGTTGGTGATGTCCAAAAGATTAGAATTTTGTATTCCTTGAAGTAAATGAAATGCAATTCTTGGGAGTAAATTTTGGAGGTTTGAAACTTGATCTTACTTTTCAATTAGATTTTGAAAAGACGGGCATCTTTCTCTTGCAAAAACACTTGATTGAGTTCTTTTGAAAAACTCAATCGAATTCTCTTGCTGCAACAATAAATGATACTTTATATGGAGACTCTGATTCATAATTAAGGCCTCAAGTTTCCTCATTTTGCTCGAGAACAGCAGCATAACAAATTGGAAGTATCCTATAAAAAAGCAAAATGACATTTGTATTTGATTCTTCCATCCAGCATCCCTTTATAAGGCAGTTATCCTCTGCATTACCACTCGACCATGTCTGCCAACTGCTTTGCAGCTGTCAGTTCTACATCACTAGCACATGTTCCATACTGAAGTCCAACAATAGAGCATTTAAGAAAGTCCATTCGATTGTATGTCAAAGTGCCAATTTTGTCCAAGATGATTGTATCAAGTTATCAGCCTGCCCCAGCTCCTCATTTAAGTTTAAAGTACGAGCTTGTGCAAGAGTCCCTGTCTCATCATCATACATACTGCTACATTGATTTATGAATTATACATGCTGGAATTTCAGGACTTCAATGAAAACATAGAGGGGTCTGGGAATTAAATAACCATACAAGATAAGTGCAATGAGCAAATGCAGAAGGCAGATAACTCAGGCTCGCTTAGATCAGTTGAATTACTGATATTGTCAAAAGGTTGCAGGTACCACAATTTTAGCATGTCAAATTTTATATTTAATTCAAAACTAATGGAACTAACACATGATATAAAGAGAAGGAGGCTAAAAAGGACAAGGAGGCTGGAAAGCAAATAACATAGTCCATGGCCAAACTAACATATTTCTATGCTTCAACTCCAATCATTCACATTTCAATATGTACAGAGAAAAGGAGAAGTGAGAATCAAGTACATCAATTGACAAAAACAATCCAAATAAACACATTTACATACATGATTTCAGTTTATCACAGGTGACACCACATTCAAGTTTTTCCATAGATTCTAGTTACACAAAAGCTATTATCCTCGTGTCCGTCTTACGCCAACCATTTTCAATATAGGACATAACAGAGGTATCAAAAAGTAACATTGCAATCAAACCTTTGAAGGTCTTCAGTTAAGCAAAAATAGCAAAATGGACTCTCCATTTATCTTGAAGTTTACGGTACTTTAAAGTTTATCATTGATGATCATAAACATCATAGTTTGACGCTCAAGTTCACCCATGCGTATAAATAATTCCATTTTTTAGACATCATCACAAAGAACCATTGTTGCTTTGATGCGTTGCTCTGTGGAGTACAACTCAAATATGGGAGATTTAATGATGGAATAAATTTGATCACGAAGATCAGATTGGTCGCGATTTCCAATCTTGTCAATCAAAGCACCCATTTGTTTGTCTTGACTGTCAGTAAAAAAATTTATAACCTCCACCATACCCTTAAGAAATGTCTCAGAATCATTTTCCGAAATCTTTTTTCTTTTCTTGCAATTCTCCTTTTCATTGACATTAGATGATCTTTTGGTATACTCACCTTGTTTATTGGTTTGTTGAGATTCAGCTTCTTCGAGTTCAAATGCGCCAGTATTTTCATTTTGAGATGCTTTAGGAAGTGCAGTAGCTCCAGTAGCATTTTCAGCTTCTCCCGTAGTCATATTAGGTCTATGACTAGAACCGGTTTCTTCATCGCCATCAAGATCAATAGGAAATCCCAAACTCGTGTTGTTAAACAGTCCTGAAGATTGACTCCTTTGAATTTCCTCAACAACATCTAATGGTCCTTCTGCAAACTCTCTTATTGCTCTATCCTTGCCAAAGATTTTCTCCCAATCCGCAAGCATCGGCCAATTTTTGGTATCTATATTTTTGGCATTTGGATCAACCTAGAAAATAATCAGAAAAGGCATGTGACATCAGGTAGATAGTGTACAAAAAATTATAATAACTTTTATAAAGTATTAATTACCTTTAGAAAGTCATTCCAAAATTTGGGATCATCAACTATTATAGTTCCATCACTATATTGAAATCCCAATCCACTTCGACTCTTTAGCATGGCTATACTCGCATAACATTTCTTCCACTATCTTGTTTTAGATAAGACATGTGGTTCACCTTTCAATCCGCTGTTAGGATGATGTTTGTGTAAATAACATTCTAGCTCTTTTAGGTATCCCGACCTAAAGGTTACATTATCACTTCTCCAACCATTAATACATAACTCTTTTAATCCATCAATAAGATTCCATTCTTCTACAGCAGTCTATGTCCTTCGAGTCAAAGGAGTTGAATTTCTTGATTTTTTTGACATGTGTAAAGATGTTTGATTGTTCATTTTGACTTTATATTCTTGTAGAATAGATTTTTAAAAAAAAAACAGGAAGAGATTATAATAATAGTGCACATATTTAATAGTTGAACAAATCTATAACCATGTCATGAGATAAGAATTGATTCTGGAAACATATTTAATGCGCATTTTGGGTCGCTAAAGAGTTAAAGACATACGGTGCCTAGAAGTAACAGTTTTTTATTAAACTTTTCCTGCATAAGTTTTAATAGTCGTAGTTCTTCAAGAAAGCGAAACTAAAACATATTAAGAAAATCACAAATTTCTTAATAACATATTCTAAAGTTTCAAGTACAAAAAGGAATCAAGACTCTCAATTAACTAGTATAAGATCACTAGTTCACTGAAGCAGAAGAGCTATTCTAACTTGTGATAAAATGTTCACCTTTAAAGCCCAAACTAGCTAAGCTAATCACAAAAAAAAAGTATAATGTGTCATCACTGATTAGATCTTGCATTCCACATTGATTGAGATAATTCATCCCTCCAAGTGGTCCACTCTTCAGACGATTCAACAACATTAATATGTTCAAGTTTATTTTCCACTTGCTCTTCCATATCTATGTCTAAAGGATCAACATCCATCTCTCTATGGATAAAGTTGTGAATCAAACAACAATCACTTATAATTATGTTATGAACTTTAACAGAGTACCACAAAGAGCTCTTAAGAATTGCCCAACGCCCTTTCAAGAGACCAAACGCCCTTTCAATAACATTACGAGCCCTAGCATGCTTCATATTAAAAAGTTCTTCTCGACATCAAGGTGGGGGGTTGTCACCTTGCCAATCTCTTAACCAATATCTATATCCTCTGTAGGGTGAAAGAAAACCTTTTCCATTTGTATATCCTCCATCACACAAATAATAATTACCTATAATATAAACATAAGACTTAGTTACTTTTCTATTCTTTTCATGTACATATACCTTTTCAAAAAATTAAATACACCATTTTTCTGGTGTTTTAATATGAATATATAAGCATATATACATGGCATACCCTCAGGAATTTTTAAACCATTGCGTCGCACTATAGCATCTCGTAATACACAGCCATCAGCAGCTGATCCTTCCCAACCAGGTAACACATAAGTAAAATTGAGATTTCTATCACAAACTCCCAATACATTAGTAGCTATATCTCCCTTCCTTGTT
>JAJOOR010018447.1:0-22368 GCA_036250505.1 Solanum acaule | reverse complement strand
GGGGGGGGGGGGGGGGGGGGGGGCCATAAATCTTCAGGCTCAAATGGAAAAAATTGGATATTGATGATTCTTATCGCCGATGTCAACTAGCTTGAGATTTAGTTGTTGTTGTCATTGTCGTTGTTGTGGCTAAAAGGAGTGCTTGATCTGTTGGGGTGCTAAGAAATTATTATCAAAAAAGAAGATCGTGGCGAAAGGTAGGGGTAAGGTCTCCGTACACCCACCCTCCCCAGACCCTATGGGATTTCTCTGGGTATATGACAGTTGACAAGTTTATAATTTAGACATTCATAAAAGCCTTTCCAAAAATGCATGTCAATTTGTTGTTACTTTACCTATATTTTGTTGCTGTATGCTGTTGTCCACTATTTAGCTTTAATGTTGTTCTTATCTCAAAATCTAAGGTAGATTTTGAGCTAGTCAGATGTGTTATTGCTGAATGTGTTGCTTCTTGTGATTCTAACAATTAATTCATTTTAGTTGTCCAATCTATGAATTGTCTACTATTCTTTTAGCTCTTTTCTGCACATGGATGATTTGATAGATTGAACTTTAAAGGGGAGATAGAGAGGCTAGCATGCCTATTATGTATAACTGTATCACTAATATACCTATGATTATGCTTGTAGTGGAATGCTTGTTCAAGATCCTTCAAAGCATAATGATGTGGATTCCATCTTTGACCGAGCTAGGCAAGTGGGTGCCACGCAAGGTCCTTTGGAAAATGTCGTCCCTAGTTCAAGCTCAACAAGCTTTACTGGATCTGCGAGAACACTTGCAGGAGAGACAGTGCCAACATCAGCTCCTCAACCGCCCGAGTCCATCGTGCACAATATTGTCTTTTGGAGAAATGGTTTCACTGTAAATGATGGTCCTTTGAGAAGGCTGGATGATCCTGAAAATGCATCTTTTCTGGAGGTAACTGTAGTGAGCATTTAAATTAAAATTCATGATTAGGAACAAACATCATGGGTCGGTCGATCCTGCTAGATAGTCAGTAGTCAGTCTATATTTCAGATTTTCAAATTCATCTCCTGCTAATGTTAATTGTCACTTTATATCATCACAATTTCTATTGTCCTCCTATTATCGGGAGTCTAGGGGAATGACATATGCAGATGACTTTTGTAATCTAAGCTCCCCATTTGAAGTAAATCCCCTCAGTTAGCCATAGCTAGTTTTTAATTTGAGGATCATGCTCTTAAGCTCCCATGTTTTGTTGGTCATCTGTTTCATATTCAAATTATCACTCTGTTTTACTAAATCTTTTGCTGGTTTTTTTCCATGGTGTATTTGGTGATAAAGATTTTCTATTTTGAATGACTTTTGGTTGCTGGTTCTTCATTTCAGAGTATCACAAAGTCTGAATGTCCTAGAGAGTTGGCTCCTGCAGATACCAGGTCCCAGGTGCATTGCAACCTCATAAGAAGGGATGAGAACTGTCCTGTAAGTATTGCGTGTTCAGTCCACCATTTTTCTCATTTTTCATCTCCTTTGATGCACCAAATATGACAAGGGGACATTACAAGGAAAAGGAACAAGCTAATGAGTGCACATATACAACATTGGCCATAGTACCTTCGTTTCTTTGTGGATCTGTACTCTGTTATATAAGAAAGATTAGGGAATGAACACGGGAACAAACCTATTTTGATATTCTTCTGTTTCTCTCCCTTATCCCTATATGTGCGTCACTTTCTGTCCTCTGAACAGAAGTTTGGAAACCTGTGACAGAATCTCTTCTCTGGTATTGACTCCTACATAATGTCACTAAACATGTGCAACACACTTGCAGGAACCAGAGAAACGCCAAGTTTCGTTTCAGGGAGTGGGAAGAACACTTGGAAGCAGCGCAACTCCAGCAACTTCTGAGCCATCTGCTTCTGCTCCCACAAGCTCAGTCCCAGCAGCTTCCACAAGTGTTCTGGATGAATCATTGCCGTCGACCTCGCTTCAAATTAGATTGGCAGATGGAAGTCGCATGGTTGCACACTTCAACTTCCACCAAACTGTTGGCGACATCCGTGCCTTCATTGATGCTTCAAGGCCAAGTGACACCAGGGCATATCAACTACAAACTGTTGGATTTCCTCCTAAAATGCTCAGTGACCCAACCCAAACGATTGAGCAAGCAGGACTGGCAAATTCAGTGGTTATACAAAAGTTTTGATGAGCTGCCAAAACTCTCTTTTCGTTCTATTATTTCGTTTCGATCTACTGACTACTGGATATTATTTTTAATCTTTGTGAATCTAAAGCTGTACCAAGATAGCAGCAGGTGTTGTTTAAAATCCAAATTTTCTTAAACGCAACGTTGTACGGGTCTGTCACCCAATTATGTGTCATATGGTACTTTCTTCATCTCCTGTAAGAACAGCTGCTGTGTGGAAATGAAGTAGAATGGTTTGTATGATTTACTGTTGAATTGCAGTTAGTGTGTTTGGTAACAAAATGCTAATGAACATTTGTTTGACCAAAATGACTTCACTTCCTTGAAGCTATTTATAGAAAAATTAAAAAGGTATTCTAGGTGTATCTTAATCTTTTCAAAATCATGCTAAAGTAGCTTTTATTGCATGGATTCCACTTCCTGAAACTGATTTTTCAATACATCAAAGTTAGATATATTACATTAAAGTTTTATCTAGTTATGTATATTCCCCAGTGCTACGTAATTTCGATTGTCGGTTTTTGAAACATTATATCATCATCATACCAATTTAATTCAAAATGATTCAGTATATTAAAATTTGATTTTGATATTCTATGGTATGGTAAATCAGTAACCATAATTTGCTTAACTTCGACTAATATACACTCGTATAACAGAGTATTATGACTTCGACGATTAAAAAAAATGTTTCAATTGTATCATACAAACACATTGCACATGTGGAAATGTATATACAAAATAAAGTACAAACAACTCCTTTTGTTAATCAATTACAATTCAAATACATTTCACTCAAAATAGAATAGTCAAAGTTTCAACTTCTAAACATTTAATTTGTACTGATATTAGGTTTGCATATTTGTTACTATTTTCATAATATATATATATGTTATTTATGTAACTAAACATACTTCGATATGGTATTCGACATTTCGGTACGTTACTTCTAAACACCAAATACCATATCGAATACCAAAAAAAATTAAAAAGCATACCATATACTATACCAAATACCAAAACCATGGTATTAAAAATTTCGATATGATATGGTAATTTAGTATATACCATACCATGCCCACCCCTAAGTGGTGCATCCTAAAATTAAGCAAGTGCTGGTGTATAATACCGCCCAGAGTGTATAAACTCGGAGCAGAGTAGAAGATAATGTCCATAAATTTACACTAATTTTCCGATTCAAATTCCAAAAGACTGTTTTGTTGGTTCAGTTTCAAATTCCAAAAGACTGTCAACATCTGCTAATATACTAGTACATACAAGAACTACTGACAAAGGGAGGACACAACAGACATCAGATAATATATGCAAAGAACTGGCATTAGTTCCAGTTCAGTGCACTGTACAAAATCCTGATGAGCATCCTAAACATGATGCAAGCTAGCTTCATCCATCTTTACCACAGCTCCACCTACCTCTTTTGGCGCTTTGGCACAACCTGGAAAATCATCAGAGAATTATTAAGCATATCTGGCAATGAGAGAGAGAGAGAGTAACTATAAACAGGAAAGATGAAGCATGTTACAAAGACTTGCGAATGATACAAGTATGAACCAGACTTGCATATGTTCAATGCATTTAGCAAGTTTGCCTAATACTTTCAAAGATTCAAAAGCATAACCCATGACTATATGACAAGGAAAGGACATCAGAGAAAATGAGGGTGCTGCCATGAAGGAGAAATTTGACATAGATGTTGAGCAGAATTGTAATAATAAACAACAAAAGTGAGGGTCAAATCAGAATTAAATTGCAGCATAATCAAAGGGAAGCTGTTGCTCAACAACAGAGTACCAGTGGCGGCATAGGTAAGGGCTCTATGCAAAGCAAGTGTTAGATCCAAGGTAATGCTACAAATGGGGACGCAGGGGTCAAAATGTTAAAAACCACATGCATACATGGCCACTAGTTAATTATTCAAGAATGGCAGGTTGAAGGAGAAAAGAGCAACAAACCTCACATCTTTGTGTCCTAATAAATATTGTTTAAGGGCAAAGGGCAAAGGTTTGCTAAGGCTTTAAAGAGTTGTTTGGTTCACATACTAGTTATGTGGGAATTATAATACACAAATCTTTATGCAGCGAATAATAATGAAGGGATCATTATGCGGTGATTAACAATATAGGAATTGTTTTGCAACGAATAATAATACAACAAATGTTAACTAGGGATTACTAACTTTGAGAGCACTTTCTCATTGAAAACTTTCATCCCCTTACTCCAGCCAAGCAATGTATTATAGTATGATGAGATTACTTCTCTTAATATATCCCTCTAACCAAATGATCCTTAAGTTCACATCATAATAAAAAAACATGCATTAGTTAAAAAGTAAGTAGCAGATGAAGGAACGAACAAATAATATACACGCAATGCAAAAAAGAAACTATATACAGTATGAGTATTACTTTTTTTTTTGAAATTGGCAACGTTGTATACAGTATGAGTATTACTCTACTTCTATAAGCTGAATGCATCTACCAGATGCTTGATTAGTGAAATTCACTAAAAAGTAAATCATGTGACATCATTTCCTTTTGTTTTTTGACAAATCAAAGAAGTCCATCTTATTCGTGATATACCAAGTCAGTATAGAAAAACAAACAATGTTGGTATATAAAGCAGTCACAGTCATCAATCAAATCTGAGGACTAGCAGTTTTAAATTTCGGATTAAGATGTGCAGATGCAGTGTCATGTTTTAACTTAAATTCAATGACTAGTTTTCATAATCACTAAAGTGGAGAAGTACGAACTTCAGCTTTTCAAATGTTAGAAGTCAATCAATAACAGCTAAAGCAAGCCAACAACATAGTACCTTGCCACTGGACAGAGGGACTGGAGTATTAACAGACTTCTTCACAGAGGATGAGCAATCGGAACAAACAAAGTCAGCTAGTTGTTTAGTTTGTTCACTAGTCAAGCCCACACAGGCCGGATGATACCTACAAAGATCAAGGAAACAAATCGTAAGAAATGAAAGCATGCAATGCTTTTAAAACTGGAATCGGAACCTGGCTCTATGTTGCTTGGTCTCCCCAAAAATGTTGCCGCACTGTATTGGATCCTCCAAAAATGCACTATTTGACATTTCTGAGGAGTCCAAGCAACATAGTCCTGGCTGGTTTTTTGGTTTAACCAATCAGATGGTTCATGAAGGTACAGTCTTCAGATCAGTGGTTCTAACAGATTATAAAGAATCTGGAACTCATAAAGCAACTTGGACGGCTCCCAGATAAAATTAACTTAACCCCAGATTGTGGCATGATGATTGAGATGTGGAAGTCTTTTATGTATGCCCAGCATGACAACCAATTCAAAATCTATAGATACGCCTAAGGAAATGGCACCAATTCAAACTAAGACAATTTCTTATTCTTCTTTCCCCATAAGTTGCTAGGGGTGGAATGTCCCTCACTTTTTTTGATCAAGAATTGCTAGGGCCTTCCACTTAATATCTAATGCTTTACCAACAAAAAAAACCATAAAGCAAAGACCAGCCGCGACTTTCACTATACAGATATACTCTTCATATATTGTACATAATGCACTAAAGAAAAATAAGCAAGAAATACAAAGCATTCCTTGCAATAGAGCTAAAGAAGGAAGAAATGTCCATTTTAAGAAAATAATTGAAAAATAGTAAAATAAGTAAACAACAGAACTCTGTAAGGCAGAGCAGGGTTGGCCGAACTGTTGAGAGGTTCTTTCAGCAGTCATACACAGGCAACAAGAAAGAAGATCTCTACTCGTTTATGTTCCATCTCTTGTTTATTTACTTATTTTATAATTTGGTTTTACAGTCTTCAGAGGAGAGGAAATCAATGCAAGTAATTACATTACTAATACTCTGCAAATTAATCAGAAAGATGAAATGTTGTGTATACCAGTCCTTGCACTGCTCGCATTGTACCATTAAATCATCTGGGTTATATGGCATCTCACATTTGCAATACCTTCAGAAATAAAAATAAAGAAATATGAGCAGGAAGAACATTACTCAAGTTCAATCAGCAAGCAAATGAAATCTCATACACTTACACTGCAACACGATCTGGCATAAAAGCTCCAGTTGCCGCTTTATACTCAAACCGACAGTAGTAATCATCTGGACCAACATTCTCAAGCTTAGTATAGTTCTTGAATGTATGAACAGTGCACTTCCCTTCTATAGTGTGGGCACTTTGAACATCATGGTGGTCTGACAAGAATAACTCCTTTGATCCATGAAACTGTCTCCGCCCTCCCATTGACTCCTCTGGCCGGTAATACCATGTAACATGCACATAAGTGTGGTTGTTGCTACCAGCTTCAATTTTCTCGACGCGTGCTACATATGGAGCCTTATCGTTTTCTGATGGCCTCATCAACACACAGTCCCCAACTTCACAAGTCATAGCAATAAAAACCAAATTCAGTTATGCAATTCACAAATCACAATTCATTTCTAAAATCCCAACCAATAGCAACATAATTAAGCAGCTAATGGATATCTTAAATATGGGCATTACAAAATGAGCACAGCACACTCATTTAAGAGTTATGAATGAGTGCAGAAGCAAGCATGCATAAAGCAGCTGGATACTTCTGCAAACGTACATAGGAAAAGCATAACTACAATCTTTACCACCACCCAGACCCCAACAATGTCGCCTCTCTAATGGCCACAAAATGATACTGAATCCTCTCCAAATGGCATATAATGTGTATGCATAAACAGTTCTCTGCATGTCTGCACATTTATTTATGCACATTAGATTCTCTTTTCTTTTCCATTTCATGGCCTTTTCCTTTTCACTGGTGCGACACACACATCAGAACCCACTTACAAACTCAAAACTCCCAGCTGAAACCCCATAAAAAAGAAACATTCTTTCTTCTAAGTTACTATCCATAGTCCAACAGAAACAAATGCAGCCACAATTTTAAACAATAAAATTAGGTTAAGCCGTAGTGGGCAAATTCAATTTGGGGGCCCATCACCTGGTGAGATGGGTTCTGATTTGATACACATAAATTAATTCTTGGGCCTAATTCACGCTGCAAAAGCTAGCCGATACGAAGGAGGACTGCCCAAGACTTATAAGCAGAGCACTCATTTTATTAACCAGCGATATGGGACATTTTTCATTCTTCAACTCAACAACAACATACCCTGTGTCGTCCACATGCACGTCTCAAAAATAGCCCTATTTTGTTCTTCAAAACAACCTACAGCAAATACTTAATCTCCCATGAAAATCCTAAGAGAACAAATAACGTAGAAACAAAAAAAAAAATCCTAAACCCCACGTTCAAATAGCTGGTACAAGCTCAAAATCGAGCTCACCTACCCCACCTTGCTACAAACCTTTAGTATATCAGCACATTCAGTCAAGGTACATATGAACACCACAATTTTTTAAGGAAAAAAAAATGTAACAAAACCTTAAATGGTCAATGTAAATGAAATTTATACACGAAACAGTGAAAATGTAAATGTAGATACCTCTGACAACTTTGGTGGTGCCTGTAATGATGTAAAGGGGCAAGTCTCGTTTTTCAGGTCTCTTTGCCATTGGAAATGAGAAGCAAGGGTTGTTGGCTTTGCAATGTGGTCCAAAAAGGGGATTTTTTAGATAACCTTTAAGAAGAAAGATTGTGCATTCAAAAGGGAAGAAGAAAATTCAGGTGCATTTTCATGGATGCTTCTGGATGATTCTTGACATTGATTTGATTTCTCTGAAAAATGAAGGGTTCTTCTTTATAAACCCTAGGATTTTTAATTTATTTTTTTGGGGGCGGACGCGGCGAGGTAAGGCTAGCTAAAGATGTATATAACGTGTTGTTTGGGAGAAGCCGATTCGCCACTTTAAAAAAGTATTTTCAAACTAATGCCACGTATTCCACGGACGTTACGCTAACACTAACGCTTGTTTGGTTGGACAAATTTAGAGTCGATATGCTCGAAGATAAATTTCCAACAAATTTAGAATTGGTAGATTCGAAGACGAATAAGGTAAAATTAGTAAAGGTAGTATAATTGTTGAACTATATGTTTTATGACGATCAATAAGTTGTTCAATAATGATGTCCCATTGTGAGGTTTTCCAAGACGTCGAGTTCATTTCTTATGCCTAATGACATGTCAAGGACCCAATAAGGCCAAGTTAGATGTCAACGGGCATACGGGTCTACATAGGTAGCACGGGCGTCCCATGTTTGAGGCCAAACGACATCAGCCAAGGCTTACACACATCGGACAGGCGACGTCGGCCAACAGCAGGCGGCATCAGTCAAGGACTACGCGCATCAGTCAGGCGACATCGGTCGTGGCCTGCGCACATCGGCTAGCCGAGGCCAGGCGGCATCAACAAAGGCCTGCGCGCATTGGACAGGCGACATCGAACGTTCCCTGCGCGCATCGGCTGTAATCTGCGTGTATCGACCAAGGGACATCGGTCGTGGCGTGTGCACATCAGCTAAGCGAGGCCAGGCAACATCAGCCAAGGCCTGCGCGCATCGGATAGGCGACATCGACCAACAACATGCGGCATCGGACGTGGCATGTGCGCATTGGTTGTAATCTGCACGCATCGGCCAGGCGACATCGGTCCTGGCCTGTGCACATCGGCTAGCCGAGGCCAGGCGACATAGACCGAGGACATGTGACATCGTCTATGGCCTGTGCGCATTGGTCAGCTAAGATCGACGAGACCATGCGACATCGTCTGTGGCCCTTACCTATCAGTCAGCTGATGTGGCCTGCTCGAATTGGTCAGCTGATGTCGGACGTAGCCTGTCTGCATCATATGTGGCCTCCATGCATTAGACGGCGACGTCGGCCGCGGCGAAATTAGCCGAGGTCTAGTTGACACCATGCGGATGTCATTCCGTACAAAAATCAAAAGAGCGTGAAACACTCTTCATGCATAACAACGTTATATATTTGGGCATATCCATCTATTTTTCATCATCTATTCTCAACGTTTCCACCTCACGTGGTTCATTCGTACCAATTTTCACTACTTTTACGGTTCATACAATATTGAAACATCTTATATTTGTACAATTATGTACTATATCATTTGTTTCACATACTGAGAAGTGTTTTATAGTATTTCCCTATTTTTCCGACTTTTATTCATTTTAAAAAATATATATTTTTACGGTTTAATATAATTTACGTCACATTTTAAAAATCAAAATTTACTCAATTGTTGGATTTAAGGTTACTACATTTATTGGTAACTTTTTGGTATTAATTTTATATTTTTCGTATTTCTTTTTGGTCTCATTTAACATATAATAGTAAAGGGAAAAGACTTCTCTTATAGATTATATAGAAAATACTTATATACAATTTTTATTAATTTATTACTTATTTTTCAGAATTTTCTGAAAAGAATAAAACATTTGAAAAAATTATTGAAAACTATATATATATAAAAATAAATAAGAATAATAATATAGAGCTTAGTTCTTTCGAAATAAGAACCAAACATTTGATTAAAATTAAACATCTCAAATTTAATCTCTGGTATAATTTATACTTGCATTTTATTTTGTATTTTTATATAGAAGAAGTAAAATGCAACAAAACAATTTATTATGTGTGTTGAAATTCATACTAGGATGTTATGCAACCGCACAATGTTTTATTATGTTGAAACTTATTAATTATTTGCTTTATATGTTAAATCAAACAACCTCTTTACGTTCATTTATTTTTATTACTTCTTTCATCTTTATTATATATGTTTTAGTTTGATTGAAATGAGTTGTAGAATTTTTTTTTATAATCTTAACCCTAAGATATACATAATATACTAAAATGTCGGTAAATATTTATGTTTTTCAACATGTCATATGAGATATTAAAATTAAATAGTTATTAAACATAGAAACTCAGTAACATTAATTTCTAGACTAACTAAAAAAAGTAAGATTTTAAAAAAAAAAGATAGGAGTAAGATTAATAAGTTTCTAATACCGGATAATTCAAAATCCAAAATATGGTTGCTCTACTGCTTTGTATTTGTAACTTATTATTATAAAAATAAAATAATGTAAGTTATTACACCTTTGATTATTTCTATATGATCAGTCACTTTTCATGATAACGACCACGGTGTGAGATTAAATTATGATTGGCCTAAAGTCAACTACTCCAAAAAAGGCTACATACCCTGCAATTGATTTTCACTCATCAATTAATTTATTTATCTAATAAAGTAATGGACATATTCCTCCTTTTATTCTTCTGGAAAGAAGAAAAAGCAAAAATGTAATGAGAAGTAATCGTGGGAAATGCGCGATCCAAATTTAATCGAGATTGAAATCAATAAATGAGTAAATTCAACCCCCTACCACCCTACCCAATGGCAGAGTTAGAATTGGTAACTTAGGCCCAGTTCTGACGAAGGCTCCCAATATGGGCTTCTTTTTCAAATGTGGGTCGGGCTTTTCTTAGTTTCATCACATTACTATTGGGTTGGGTCATTAATTATTGTAAAATGAATTTGTTAGATAATTGTTTTTTTTTAATAAATGTATGATTGAAATTTATTCTTTATAATACACTAAACATATATTTTAAATTTGGATTTATTAAGTGTATAATTTGATGTTGAATTATGTATTGGATTGTCAAAATGAGAAGAACAACTTTATTTTTATTGGCAAAAGAAAATTCAGACACGTATGACTAAAATTTTAACTAATTCTTACGTGCATTTATGTAAGGTATATAAAGTTCTGACTTGTAAAATAACATTGGGTATTTTATTTTTGTGATTGAACTTTCAAATTTTACATGCACTTCAAGAAAATAAAAAATAAAAATTTGCCTTGATAAAATTTCAGTAAAAATATATCCACAATTTAGCTTGTAAAGTCTACAATTTTAGTCAGAAATATCTTAAATTGACATCGGAAAACCATACCAAACTTCAGGCAAAGAAAGCCTCATGTTTGGACTTTGGCCAACACAGTATAATAAACTTCTGCCCCAATAGTGATTTTTGTGCACGTCGCCCCATTATTTAGATCAAAATTCTTACTATCGTCTCAAGATTAGTCATGACTTATTAGCTCAAATCGAATCGCAGCGATGAAACAAAAGTTCACTATTAGAATTTCAAGAATAAACAAATTGCTTGATCTTCCCTTCCTATCTTACCGACGATATAAATAGTTTCTATGTAATTAAATGTGAACTCTATTTTCACAACATAAAAATGTTTAAAAGATGGAATTTTTCTACTTCAAAGAAACTGAATCTTCTCAATTAATTTTTTCCGACCAACAAATAAGTAAATGCCATGTAAGTACAAGAGGAAAAGTGAATCATGGCTTTTGGACACAAGCAACATTCTCCCAAAGACAAAATTACGTACAAACTAATAAATTTTATAAGAGATAACCATGATAATAGAAACACCTCTAGCTATTACAAGCACTCATGGTCTAATAAAAAGGTCACAATAACTTCTACTATTACATGCATACAAAGTAATATGCAAATTAAACATCCTTGATAATAATATTACACAAATCTTAAAAATTCATTTTGAGAAGTTGAAATTGGGATAACTCCAGAATATAAATTCAGAGTAGAGACGGTGTCATATCCATTGGGAAATGGTTAGCAAGAACATTATCCATATAGTAATGTGGATGAGCAGCATCCATCACAACAAATTGCATATCTTCTGATGGTTTCCAATGCCTCTTTCTTTGGTTGATAAACCAGTTGTTTATTTGCTTCTGGTCCAATCCCGTTGATTCAGCTAGTGCAAGCTTCTGGGATTCCTGTTAACCAAAAATCGCACAATATAATGTGAATCAGATTTTCTATAAATTAAACTCAAGGAACTGAAATTGGGGGGGAATATAATTTAACAGTTTCTTACCGAAAGATGTTTGTCATGATAACCTGACGGTGTAAAATAACTATACATTGTCATCAAGACAATGTATATAAGATAGACACACATCACAACCTAACTTGTCTTATAAGGCAAAAAACAATATAAGATTTTAGAATGAAGTGATAACCCTAGTAGAGTAGAATTAACATCTAGATATTGATGTTATGACTGATTTATTTGACAATTTAGAAAAGTAATACTTTTACTGTTCCAATTTAAGCGATATAGCTTGAATCAACAGAGTTTTAAGGGGGAAGAATGAAGACCAAGGAAAACTTTGGTAAAAAATATGGCATAGCATTTGTGTAGCAATCATGTCGTAACATTTTGATCTAAAAGCTTTGCCTTATGGGTGTAAATGGAAGTATATAGTTTTAAGAGTGTCAATTCTTTTTGAACGGACTACCAAGGGAAGTGTGTCACATAAGATAAAACAGCGAGTGTATGAAGTAAAGAAGTGAAGTTATTGGAAGGAAGGAGTGAGGATCATACCGATGGATATGGCCATTTAATATGTCTAAGCCACCAGTCCACCAATTGTTGCCTTGCTTCCTTAGGCAGCTTGCCTTTCTTCCTCTTCTTCATGAACTCCTGCTTAAGGCTTCCCAAGTACCCACTGTACTTACGCAACAATTGACCTTTGAGCTCTCTATCCTCAGCCTGAGGGTCGATGAAACTGTTATTCACGTCAACCTCTTCATCAGATGATCCATTTCTATCCATTGCCTCGCCCAGAGCTACAACATTAGGACATTAATTAGCATAAGCATTCTCCAAAAAAAAAAAAGGAGCAACTATAGTTGAGAATATGTGACTTGGCTTATAATTACATGATATAGTAAAAATCAATAGATACTAGGATATGAGTTAAGCTTTGAGAGTACCAAGGCTATGGTCCTCTAGGAAATTTCTTTTTTGACGGGACGTCCCCAAAAGTTACGTTAGATTAGCCAACACTACAGGCTAACATAAATCATTTTGCTCTAAGCATTTGGAAACTTCTTAGTAGTTTCTTACACAAGAGTACCAAAAGTATGCTAGTGTTATCACAATCAAAAAACAACAACGGGATTCATAACTCACACTATATCTGGGCAGAGAATACGAAGCTTATAAATTTTATGAGAAAATTTATTCACTGTAAACTTGAGAACTATTACTATTTACCACTTATCAAACAAAACACTAGACAGTAACTATCCATGTTACAATTAAATTAAAAAGGAGCTAATTTCTTCAGTAGTCTCGTAATTGCAAGCAGTTGAACCACTAACTTCTTTTAGACTCCTCAAGATTCAATTTCACAACTCAGTGGGTCCTTCAAGAACCCATCAACTACCAAACAAATGTTGTCTTCTTTATCCCATTAAATACTCTATTAGAGAACCATAGACTATAACTTCACAAGTTTACTATGTTTGTCTATTATGTGAATAAAGGGTCCAAGCAGAGAAATTTCCATAGAACTTTAATTGAATAAGGACGCACTTGTCAATAAGCATATGAACAAATGTACAATAAGATCAAACTAAGCAAGCAAGTGTTCACCAAGATGATTTGATGGAAATACACCGTTTACATAAATCAAGAAACATCAAAATGGTAGCTAAAAGTGAAGCAAGGAAGTTATAGTTTCCTTTTCCCCATTTAAAGGTAATGTTAAATCCAATGATTTAAACAAAAGTATAACACATCAAGTAGGTTATATCATACACTCCAATCAAAGCTCCAAATCTAATCAAGAGTATTTTATGGGTCCCTCTAAAAACAAGGTGCATTTCTCAATCATTTGTCTTGTATCTTTTTATTCTTTTAAAGTGTCTAGAGAAGACACAAGGAGGGACCTCAAGGAATTATGTCAAAAATTGGAACTATTGTGTGATACCGCTAATCATTCAGCTGATCAAGGACTTCTTCACAGACCATATATGAAACTTCAGTGCTGGCAAAGATGGTTTGAAGATTTCAAAGTTAAACAAAAAAAGATTGAAATTCAAATATATACAAACTATTGCCATTAGATGAGAGTTCCTTTTACGGTGTTCATCGAGCTTATACACGGTAACATTTAAGCATTCGTAGTTATGAAGCATTTCCAAGACAACTAACTATTTCAGCACATCTTTCCAAATACCATTGATTTAAAATCATCAAAAACACTACTACTTAGCAACAACAATAGCTATAGAGAATGAATCGAGTAATATATAACAACCGTGAAAGAACGTTTTACACACTTGGTGTAATTTAACATGTTATGAAGTATAAATTACTTAACATTTGTTTAATTAGGGGTTACCAATCAATACTATTAACCAGAGAAACATGTCATAACCTTTTTCAAAACTCAAAAGTCTATTATTTTGTAATCTATCAAAGCATGAAACTTAAACTCAAGAAATGAGAATAGCTTTGAGCAACAGAACACCCACACATAAATTGACTTCAAATGAAAGCTTATAAAGTAATAATCTGCTCCTTACAACAACATACCGGTGTATCCAACGCGCCAAATCTGGGAAGGCTGGTTGGTACATAGGTATTACCCCCCCCCCCTTCTTGACCTTCAGAATGTTTACAAAAAACCCTCGACTCAAGTAAATCAAACAATCTACTTCGTAGAGTGTGAAAAATAAAATCAAGGTAAATATAATTTTGAAATTCAAACTTCACCATCATGATATATGTGGCTTTGATTCAGAAAACTAGGGTTAGTATATTATTAAATCTGGAGCTAGCCATCAATTTATCTGCGATTGGCACATGACATAGAACAAACAATACCTGTACATAAATAGTTGGGGAAAAAAGCTGGAACAAGAAAGACATATTTCCCAGGGTCGTTCCAAATAAAGAAACAAGACAAGTTGAGTTTCTTCAACATACACAAACATCAAGTTTGAAATGATTAACAAGGGACAAATATATCTTGCTGTTTACACTTACAACTTGTACCATACACAGATTATGAACATGTAGAACAAGAACCAAAACATGATGCATATTCATTGAGACAGAAACAAAACGAGTTAAAAAATCATTGTTACATACCAGAAGGTAAAGTAAAGTAATTTAAAATAGAAAATAGTAAATAATCTGCATATGGAATTGAGCTTATTTTATTAGTAGTTATAATAATTAATTAATTAATTAATGACTGATATCATTGGAAACATGCACATGCAGAGGACATTAATTTAAAGAGAATAAACTCAAGTAAACAGTTAGGATCTGCATAGAATTAATGTGACCCATTTTAAGAAATGAAAAAAAAAGAAGACGAAAAAATTGATATATATCTCACCAGATTCATGAGAAGAATTAGGTGCAAGTGTTAAAGCTTTGAACTGACACTCAATTCTTGAAAGAAAAACCATGGCTTCCTTAAAGGGTTTAGAGAGTTCTTGTTCATATTTTGTCAGCATCTCACAATAAGCCTCCATGAACTGATCTAGTGCAGGATCTTCTCCAATGATTCCCCCACTACTACTGTTACGGCCCATTGTTGCTGACGTGGCACATATTTCCTCTAGCCTTGCCACCACTTCCGGCGGAGCTCCAATCTGCATATATAAAAAAAACTAGGTTTTTCAGATACGGTCCCTTTCATACATGTGATTTTGTTTTCAGCTTAGTCTTTTCTTGCAGAGAGTCACTTTCAAGGTAGAAAAAATTCAAGAAATATTAAAACCCATGTCAAACATATAATCTTTTTCACTTGTATTTGGTTTTTCTTGAAAAAAAAATGTTTTTTTTGTTGTTGGAGTTAATGGGGGTGTGAATTTCACCTTTTGACAACTGAGATAAGCAGCCAAGAGACGAGGGTAGTGAGGATGAGCCATAATCTTTGACTTGATTGAAGAAGAGTTGTTGTCTTCTTGAGGATTATTGTTGTTGGTGTCCATGAAAGGAAGAAAAAGGATATTGTTGTTGCTGGTTTCTGCATTGTTATTGTTAGTTAAAGGAGGAGGAGGAGGAGGCATCATCATCATCATTTGAGGAGCACAAAGTGTTGCATTTCCATTCCCATTGTTGTTGTTTTCATGATCTCCATAGCCCATCATCATTAAACAAGATGTATTAGTATTTCCACTAGAACCACCTTCCATTATTCTTCCTCTATCTCACACACACTTTCTTCTTGAGTCTAAATTTTGTTCCTTTCTATTTGTTTTTGCCTATGAAAACCATCTCTCTCTCTCTCACACACACACAATAAAAAAGAAAGAAAAAAAAAACTCTGTTTAATAGTAAATCTCTCTCTCTTTTTGGGTAGGGTGTGTGTGTAAGTGATCTCCCGAGTTTTATGCTTACTGATATCAGGCTTTTTCACAGCAAATCCTTAATGGAATACATAGTTAGCAATACTACTAGTCAGAAAAAAGCAAACACCCAATATTCCTTTTTTCTTTTTTCTTTTCCCCTCTTTTCTAAGTAAAAAATAATTAAGAAACAGTGTAGTGTTCCGTTTTTTTTTTCTCTCTCTCTCTAGTCTAGCAAGAAGCAAAGAAGAGAGTTCCTAAGAAAAACATGAAGATGTTAAAGGGTTAGCTTGTATTTGGGTGCAAAAATTTTACCTTCCCAATGAAAACTCATACCCCTTTTTTCTTCACTGCCACTGAAACACTGTCATTATCTGCCAATATCCCTCCACTCCACTCCTAGTGAGGTAAATTTAATTTTTATTTTTAGAATGATCAAATCGAGGTGCACTGTAATTTCTTCTGTGTTTTTATGTGTTTCTTTCTTGTTTCTTGGTTTTGGGGTTATTGGAAAACAGACGGAGTGAATCCCTTACCAATATTATACTAACTTGAGACCTATTTGTCCCTTCATTGAATATGATTCTTTTTGCTTCTTCTTTCAACCACTAAATCAACTTTATCTCATTATTTTATATTTAAAATTAGTATAGTAAATTAACAAAAATCCTACTTTCAAGGATAAAACCTGAAGAAAACTATTTTTTTCTTAGAGGGAGAGGGGGGAAAATAGGCACACAACAAAGGTGTGATATGAGTGGATATAGTACTGTAGAAAATTTTGAGATTCACTTCTTCAATAGATTAATCTCCTGCTCGATAGTACGTCTTAAATAATCTCTGACTAAAATTGATAAGTAAAAATAGTTAAACAGATCAAACTTGTTAATATTTTGGATAGTTAAAGGATTAAATTTGAAAAATGTATATTTAAGAGACTCCATTTGAAACCTAATCTAATAGTTAAGAAACCATCAATGATATTTTCTCTAGATTTTTAAAAATATTATTTATTCATAAATCTTAATCAATTTTTGAAAATTTACCTAAAGTTGGATGAAATTTCACTTCACTTATAATATTTTTTTTTTTTTAAAATCCAAGTAAAATACTTCACACACGATTTCAAATTTCAAAAAACTACTTTTTAACACAACTTCAAAAATTGATATTTTCAAATTATAATTATAATTTTATAAGCACTTTTAAATTAATTACTTAGATTGCTAATCACCTAAAAATCATAAATTTAAAATCAGACAAAATCATAAGTTGGTCACCTTTAATGTATAAATTTTAGTTTATAAATATGTTAAATTTGATAAAATATTTCTTCAATCAATTTGGAATAGACTCATTTCTTGACTTTAATTTGCATCTTTTTGAGAAAGTTCTATCCCAATTTGTTTTTCTAATTTTCAAAATACTCTTTCCAAAATGTGATGCTAAATCCCTTCCATTCCATTTTCTGTCGTAATCTTTTCGTTGTGTATACATCTTAGTATTTATAATTTTTAAATAATAATTTTAAGGATATATTAATTATTTTAAGGGGAAATTTATTGATTGGCTTTTCTATTAAATACATTTATTATTTATTATTTATTATTATTATTATTATACCTTTAGCATGTTATCCGAATACATAATTATCTTATTTATAAAATCAATTTTATAATCAAAAAAATATATCCTCGCACATAATATAATACTTATCAATAAATCAGCTAACTTAGTTCTTATATTAATGGAAGTCAGCAAATATTTAAATAGTATAATGATTGAAGTGTAGGTAATTTGACTTAAAATAGTGTTGTAGTAATATATTAGTGTTGTAGTAATATATTGCTATAGTTTTTTTTTATTTTTAAAATCAGGTTAAAATTCTTGAACAAATGAAAAGGAAAAATAATGATTTGGAATAAAGTTATTTGAAGAAAGATTTACCCTATTGGGATAGGGAACTATTTATAACTTTATTGTCTTTTTCTTGTTCTAGCTGTACATGAAAAATGAAATAAGAGATGATATTTGATGTATTTCATACTTTAATCGACAAATATATAATTTAGTTTCCTATTATTGACAAACAACACTCTTCATTCCCAGATATTCTGTTCATTTTATTTATATACATTTTTGGTGCCTTCAGTGCTATTATTATCTTATGGCATTTTCTTGGTTTGTGTATATTACTATAATCCCCACCTATTTCCATTTTAATGAAAAAAATGTAACTTGGACACTTTGCCTCACATTGTTTTTACTCTCTTTAATGTAAAATGCTACGTACCCCACCTCAAAAGAATCTTCAACCCAATATATATATATATATATATATTTAGTTTTTGAGGTCTTTAATTAGTCAGTTCCCATCCTGTTCATCCAAAATTATTGGTAGTAAATAGTAGTAAATTTTATGGAGATATTCAAATTACAATTTATTTTGATGGAGTATTTAAATACTTGATAAAGTCTTTAGGTTAGATATTTTTAATTTAAAAAAATGTACGTGTTCTCTAGTGTTCATTCATAAATAAATTAGTCATTTAAAATATGTCTTCTCATTTACCTATACACATTAACTTTTAATAAGTCATAAAATCTCATGCTTATATTTCGATTTATGGGAGTTTGTAAAGACACGTAAATTTTTATAAAATATGAGTTGAATATAACTATATATATATATATAGATAATACATACAATATACTAATTTTTTTTTGTAAAAAGATGGGGCGAACCTCCTCCTGGCCCCGTCTATTTCCATCGCCAAGTGTTGAATCAATTGATATATTATTCTGGTAAATTGCAAACCAAAAAATAAAGTGAAGTACATCAAGTGAGACAGAATAACGAAAATATTGAATTGAAGACTAGTTTGTATCGAAATAAAAGCACGAGTTGTCTCCAATTAAATTTATAATTAAATGAAAAGGTGTCATCAGTCTTTCATCTATCCCATCTAACTCTCTAATTATTTCCTAAAAGAAAATTAAAGTGAAGTTTCAGCTTCAAAAAGCTGCTTATTTCGTGGGACACTACGAATGTCTCTTCTAACTTCTATTCCTCTCTCTAATTATTATTTTTTCTACTATCTAGACCTGTCAATATGGGCTGACACATACGGACTTTAAATTTGACGGGTCAGGTCGGGTTAGCTTATTTTTTGTGTGGGTCAGAAAATGCTAGGCCAGCTTTCTTTTCTTAAAAGTATATTTTTCAATATTTTTAATTAAATTATAATTTAAAAATATTATCATAAATATCGACAAGACAATATTACATGGTGTTAGTGTTACTACTTGTTAATCAAATATACAAATAAAATTATCTTTATAATATTTAGTAAGTTTGATTTCAAGTAAAAGCATAAATAGCTAAACATAAATATTAACTTAATTATTTTTCAATGATCATAATAAAACACAAAAACCTATGTAGTGTTTCCCCATAAAGTTTAGGGAATTTTTATTTTATGTATTTCATATTTTATAAACATAATTTGTATTTAAATTGTAATATTTCAAACTTTAAACAGATTTTGAGTTTAGATCTTGTTATTTTAATACTTTATTTTATTTTTATTTGGCCTACGAGCCAGCCCTATCCATATTTCTCAAACCCCACAAATCGGCAGACTTATTCAAGCCGGGCTAAAAAATCTTTTTCTTAAATGGGCTCAAAAAATTATAACCCAACCCTATCAAATCACGGATAAGACCAGGCCGGCCTAACGAACCTAGCCCATATTGACGGCTCTACAACTACCCAAACAGAAACAATCTCTGATTAAGATTACTAATTGGCTTCTAATTAAGTTTGTACAGTTGTATGATTGATTTGGTTTTCGATCGGTTGAAACATTAATAATTCTCTCTCCGTTCATTTCTATTTTGTCATATTTCGTTTCATAAAAATTACGTATTTGACCAATATTCAAAACTAAATTTAATATTAGATTCATTTCATATTTTAAATTAAAATAATTGAAAACAATACAATTTTTTTTTATAAGTTGACATCCTTTCTAATATTAAAAAGATAAAAAATAAATTTAAAGTATTAATAAATATTTGAATAATTTAACTCTCAAAAGCTGAAAATAAAGTAGAAGTAAATATATGAAGGTGCAGAGAATAAAATCGAACGAAAAGAGAGAGGAAACCCCTATCAAATCTACTATATAGTGCAACCTTAAACCTTGAGGAATGCCAATACCCAATAGATGCTTATCGCTAGGTTTTAACTATAATATGATTTTGTTGATGACTATAAATAAATACTACTTTCTTAATATATATATATATATATATATATTATTTTTTAAAAATTTTATTTTATAGAAAAAAAAAAGAGTAATAGTACTAGAGCATTTTCTGACATTTTTTTATGATCAAATATATATTATAAGGAGGTTTGCGTCATTTTAAATTCGAAATACATTATCCACATTATTCTGCCTCAAATCATGGAAAACAATTTATAGCAAAAAATTATTTATTCCTATATTTTATTTACAATTGCAGTTAATTTTCACAACTTTAAAATTTGTTACACATAAATTTATTGACACGCCTAGTGAGAGCAAATTTATCTTCAAATGTGCAAAATCTTAACTCAAGTGTTAGGATTGCCTTATCACAATCAGTTGATTTTTCTCCAGAAAAACTGATTTTGACGAGTATAAAAATAAGGGAAAAAGGATAAATATACCCTTGAACTATCGTAAATAATATGCAAATACCCTCCGTTATATTTTTGGGATATTGGTGCCTCTGTCGTCCAAAAACTAGAGCATATATACCCTTTATACTAACAGACATACACATGTCATAATCTTATCCACCGATCCAACATTTATCGACGGATCAGATTGCGCCACGTGTCTCCATTTAGTCTTCTGTTAGAGTGAAAGGCATATATGCTCTAGTTTTTAGACAGCAGAGGAACCAATGTCCCAAAAGTATAACGGAGGGTATCTGCATACCATTTACAATAGTTCGGAGTATATTTGTCATTTTTCCCTAAAAATAATAATTAACCAATTAGCATCAATGGTCTAGTGGCCGGCCTGGTAAAGCTATATCCTACCATGATAAAAAAGGAATTTGATCTGCGTATATATTTTATAATTGTGTACTTTTAAAAACCAACGAGACAGTAAATTTCAAATGAATTTTATAATTATTTAATTTTAAAAAAAAATCATGATTTTTAAGAAGTAATAAAAATAAAATTGATATTTAAAAATTAATATCAAATTTGGATCACAACTTTTAAAGAAATCTATTTTTTTCTTCTTCAAACTCTATGTCAAGTCAAATAACATATCAAAAAATTAGAGAAAATATTAGACAAATAGTATCATAAATTAGAGTTTTAAGATGGAAAGTACAAGTGCAAGATGTTGAGACATTAAGAACTTGTAGGGCGTGTTATGACTTGTCTCACACAGTCAATCTTAGGTTCAGTGAGTAGCTGTGGCATTAGGGCTAGCTAGGGTTTAAGTGCTTCAAAGACCATCCCAATATACATACATACGTACATTATACGAAAATAGTTAGACGTTTAGATATGGAATCCTGAGATGAAATTGAAGATTTGTTTGGATATGCGATATGAAAATTTTTTGTTGTATATTTTCTCATAAACATAAAAATCTCATAAGTTGTAAAACTATTAAAATAGCCCCAATTGTTTATTCAATCTTATCAAATACACAAAAAAATTATATAATCACATAATAAATTATTACAAAGTTATTTGTTCTCCACTTAAGTAATTGTTTCATCTAACTTTAATTTAATAAAAAGATTGAACATAAATTGTAGTGTTGCACCGCTTTAGGAACCTCCTTTGCGATTACGATATGCTAATTGCACCGCTTTAGGAACCTCCCCTTCTATATATGTTCCATCAATCGCACCAACACAATCCTACCAAATAAAAAAATACATCAATATTAGTTTAGTGAACATAAAATAAATTGGAAGCATTATAGAAT
>JAJOOR010018445.1:0-21879 GCA_036250505.1 Solanum acaule | reverse complement strand
CCCCCCCCCCCCCCCCCCCACACCATCAAATATGACTCTAATACTATGTTAAATTAAACTTGGACCTAACTTACATTGTAAAAACTATATCATAAAGAAGAGAATTAATCAAACCGTCAAAAAATAAAACCCAAAATTCTTTTTTTTTTTCCATCGACGTGGGACATTTCATTCATCATATTGGAGTCCTATAATACTTCTAGTCTAGTGTAAAAGTAAAGAAGGTAGTGGGGAAATTTATGTCAAATTGACTAGACACAATATAGGGAAGGATATTACGTTAATTGGTGAGGCCACACGTACATAGTTAAATATGGTGTTGTTAATTCCACGTTAGGGGATTTCAAACAAACACTTCAAATTAAAAACGTGGAAAGTGCGTAAAAATTAATAATTATTCTAACAACCAAGGAGCACTATGATTATGTTGTACTACTTGTTCTTATAGTATTTGGATTCTCATTTTAGGTGGCTTTATATGCTTAGTTTGACAAATAAATACTTAGAATATTATTGACTTCAAATAATGATATGATATTAGCATTAGTTCAAAAAGGAGTTTTAGCGGCAATAAAAATAGCAGTTATATTATTTACTGTCCATATCTTAATAGGTGATTCAAAGGTCGCTAAAGCCTATTGTTTAAGAAAATGGATATTGGTATATTTAGGTAAAAATATTGCTTTTTGAAGAAATTTAAAGATGATCAAGAAAATGGATATCGAAATATTCAAGTAAAAATATTGCTTTTTGAAGAAATTTAAAGATGATAAAGAAAATAGATATCGGATTATTCAGGTAAAATGAGACCTACTTCAAGTTTCACTATAAAGCTACGAAGCATTAAACAAGGGCTGAAATCAGCAAAAACAACATGATGTAATATATAAAGATCTTAAAATGGAAACTAATTATCTATTCATTTGTCAAGCTTATAAAAAAAGAGGACATATAGTTACTTCCTTTTAGGGCTATTTTTTTAGCATTATAAGTATTTGTTGAAAATCAATAAGGTTAATAAATATTACACAACATTTAAAGAGAGCCAAACAAATGTACAGATTGTTTAGCAAACGGAGGACACACATATAAAAGAAGATATATTTTGAGTTTGCTAGACAAGTAAAAATGTCGATAGGATGTCGTTTAAATAATTCAATAAATCAAATTTAAAATAGCTAATTTGAGATTGTTGGGAAATGTCTACATCCTGCCTATGACAAGGCCACGAGGGGCTGGGTGGTCCGGGTCGGAGTCATGATCAAATATGACACTTGGTTGGTGGACTTAGTTAAGACATAAGTTATGCATTGACTATCAACTATAGCTTTTGCACAATGCAGTAAGCACTAAGTACTTGATCCTAACTGAGACATAAGATATATTTAATTAATAATCTACCTAGTTTTCAATTCATTTGAAACACAAGATCTACATTTTTATATTTTCCATGTGACAAAAGATAAAACTAATGAAGAAATACAACAAATTAAAAAGGAAGACAACATGTCAATGTGAAGTGAAACTTTGGGGAATTTTATCTAATAATAATGCCAATAATTTGAACATTGCAATAATTATTTGTAGTAGATCTGAAGTACATGTAACATGTATCATAAATCATGGAGTAAATACGAAAAGGACAACATATGTATCGTAGTCCCTATAAAACCGTATTCCATGAAAGTTAATTATATCTACGACAACTTGATTGAAAGAGTTTCATATTTTTCAAGGTCCGCCTTATTTATACGTATATCATGTATCATAAATCATGGAGTAAGTAAGAAAAAGACAACATTATGGGGCCTCTATATGTACGGTAGGTTTTTCGGAGATCTTTCATACAATGCTATATTTCATGAAAGTTGAAACGTGGTTAGAGGTTTTTCATATTTTTCAAGATCCACCTTGTTTCTATTATTCGTTAGAATTATCAATATTAAGTAAGTATTAATTTTTCTATAGTTAGTTTATATCCCAAGAAAGAAAAATATATTTACTTTAATTTGATTGTATTACCTAGGAAATAATAAGCTATTTATTTAAGAAAGAAAACGAATAAATTAGTTGCCCTTCATTTCATTGGTCATCTCATACCAATTCCTTTGATTTATTAGGTTAATTAAGTTATAGATATTTGGTGAAAAAGAAAATGAAGATGGTCATCTACTTTTCTGTATTTTTGAAAATAGTTTTCTTTTGTTATATTTAATTCCAATGACAATATTATTTTTTTAATCTTTAACCCCCAAATATGCCGTCTTGAATCCATCTTGCCCATAACACCATCTTATATCAGCCCATACCATAAGTGAGGATTGGTAGCCCACAGATATTGTCCAAACCCGAAAAGGCGAAGGCCCGAATATCCACACCAAATTTAACTTGTGTCTGCTTCTTAAATTTATTGGTGTACGTATCGACGTTGGAATAACTTTAAATATACAATGCCTATAAAAAAATTGACAAAATTTAACTTTACATACAATGTCTAAAATTTCTCTAGTTCATGCATTTATGTTTGAAGAGCAATTATATGGCTGACGTTTAGAATATTTTATCTGACTTCAATTATTTTTATCTTAACTTCATGTACATATGAATGATATCCAAACGAAAAATGGTTGATGTCAGGCAAAATTGATTGATTTTTTGTCATTGAAAAAAGATTAAAGAAAAATTATTGTTATTTGAACTTTAAACAAAACTACATGAACTCGACTCACACGTACTTAGACATTTTGTGTGAAGGTTAATTTCGTCAAGTTAAATTTTACAAACTTTATATAAATTAAATGGAAATGTCAAAATAGACTGCCCTTTGATTTTTTTTACAACCTGAAAATAGCTGAATGTAATGATATGGGCCCTTGTACATTCCCTGGGCCTGAGACTATGGCATATATTATGGGCTATAGCCCATATATCCAACACTCGAGAGCACACAGCTATCAATTTAAGAAAGGAAAATTGTATAAAATAGCAAATTATTAATTCAAATTAAAAGTTATAGCCATGGTTCATTTTATTTGCAATTCGCAGCAAATATCTCATTTTTTTGCCATTTGGTTCGGTATACAATTACCCATCCGATATACAAATATATAAAATGCGTTTGTGTTTGTATAAAGCAAGAGAAAAGTGTATATACAAATACAAATACATATATTTTCGTCCTATACACTTATAATTATACAAATACAAATCTTATTATATAAATTACAATGTATAAATGAATTTATACAAAACCGAATAATTTGTATAAAATTGGATGTATCTAGCAAATTGTACAAATCAAAAGCTCCATAGCAAACATAAAATTTGTTATGGAGCACAATTATGCAAACTATAACTATAACATATAAATATGATTTTTATGTTTGTTATATATGAAAGTTGCTCATTTAAGAAACGTGGAATTAGCTCAAGAAAATATGACTCACTAAGCCCAAAATTCTTATTTTAGCAATTTCCTTTTGAAACGGAGAGAGTACTATTAAAGATAATTGCAAGGAACAAAGCAGTGAGAAAATTCAACAATATTTAAATTTGATTTTTCGAAATGAAAGATTGAGCCGATAGAATTTCAGATGATAGATAATTTAGGTAATAATAGAGAAAGTTTAATGGTCACAAAAATCTATAACAAGACTACAAAACAACAGAACAAATAGTGGGCACTGCACAATTTCTCTTAATTCCAGTTTTGTTATAAACAATTCACTCTGCTATAAACAACAATAACATATTCAATTTTACTCTACAAGTAGAATTCGGTAAGAATAAGATATACACCATTTTTTAATAGATTTTTGACTCAAGAAACAATTCACGCACCTGTGTTTCTTGAATTACATAAAAAGTACCACTACCATGCTACTTTCTTTTTGGATAGGTTTTTTTTTTAATTCGGGTAATTTGAGTCAATTTTGGAGATTCCGTTAAATGAGGAGTAAATTTGGTGAAATTAGTAATGGGAGGGGTAAAATTAACTTCGTTTTAACGGCGAGGATAAAGTCAAACAATAAACCAAAGTTGAGGGGTATTTTTGACCATTTTCCCTTTTTTTTTTCTTATAGTGGAAAACTGAATAAAATCAAATGTTATAATCCCATTTAGAAATTAAATTGGCAGCTCATTACAGTAGTACTACGATTTTATCCGTTCAAATCTTTGATATGTCAGTTCAAAATAAACCGTACCTAAAAGATAGTAGTATAATTTTTGTTCCTACTTCAAAATTCTGACAAAGACTGACACTTCTATTTTGTACCACATGACTTTATGTTTGTTTTTTTTCTTTTTTGAAGATGCAAACTCTTCTTTACATAAATACCAAATGAATTTAAGAGAAAAAAACAAAAGTAGATTTGAATAATAAAATAAAGAGGATAGTGGAAATGGTCCATGAAGGGACACTTTCTCACGTGAAATTTATCTGCATCTTCTTATCCTCTTTTTTTATGGATAATCATAATGGACCCTTCCTTGCCATTTTGCCTGGTGTCAGTATAGGGGTGGACAAGCCGTATTGGTTCGAGTTTTTCACATATTAAATTAAATTATTTGTGTTAAATTTATAAATTTATAAACCAAATCAAATTAATAAAATTTGGATTTTTTTGGGTTTTTCCGATAAAGTATTCATACAAACATATAATTTACTTGAACTTCAAAGATTTCTTTAGTCCTATCAAAATAAAACTATCTAAGGTGTTTCATAAAAAAAATAACACAAAATATGATATAATTAATGACACTAAAATATCCAACAAACATAATAATAATGAAATCGCGTAAAACAAATATTGCAAATTAACAAGTCATATTGAAAATAATCATAATTTAAAAGTACTAAATCATGCTAAAATAAGTTCAATAAGTATTAGTTACATGACTAAATATTAAAGGAAATTAAAATTAGATCATGTATTTTAATTGTCTAAACCAAATGTAAAACTAAAGAACAAATATTCAATATTATTGTCATTTTTAACGTTGAATTGGTTTTCTTTTTGCATTAGTGTTAATTTGATTTTGATTTAAGCTTTATTATAATTACCAACATTTGTGGACTATAATTTCTATTGGACCACTCAGAATTCTAAGTTTCAAACTTGAAATAATATATTAAAAGATAAAAACTATGAAAAAAGTATAAGAAATATTTAAAAATTATATCAAAGTAAATATTTTTATGTATAAAATAAAATTTTAAAATTATATATATAATGTCTGATTGATTTGGTCTCGATTTTTTTTTTAATTAAAATCAAATCAACCCAAATATAGTCGAGTTTTTTTTACAATACCAAACCAAGTCAAACCAAATCACTAGTCGAGTTCTTTTCCCGATTTGACTCAATTTGCGGTTTGGTTCGATTTTTTATTAGTTTTTTACACTAGGTGTCACCATCTCCTTCAAAATTTATTTTTCTCCGTCTCATACAACTGACATTAATTATGTGAGATTTTTTTCGTCTCATAATAAATCAATACTCCAATTTGAGTCAACTAATTTGTCAAATAAAAAGAAATTACGCACATTATAATATCTAGTGTCAATTATGAAAAGAATAAAAATCATATTCTTTGCTTTATTCACACATAGTAAATGGGAACAAGAAAATTAAACCAAAACCTTTTTTTCTTTTTGGATAAGCTACACCAAAGCAAAATTTGAGGAACAAAAGTCATCATACATTTGTTTAAGTAATAACTTGTAATGCACACACAAAAATAAACTCAAAATTTGTGCAGTCAAGTTTCTTTTTTTGCAAGGATTGTTATTCTTGAATGTTGTCAACATCCTATTTGGTAAAAATCCAAACTTTTTCCACAAATCCACAAAGTGTATCAAAGGTTCAAAAACTAAACAAATCATGCATATAGTCCTTTTTCTCTTTGTTTTTGGTTTGGTTGGTACGAAGAAATGAGAATTCAGGATTTAAGTTTTATGAGTTCAACCACTTTGTACCTGCTTCAACAAGATCGATCACCTATGAGAAAGAGCTCTCCTTAGCTCTTGAGCCAATAAATTCGGGGCGCTAAGGTGTGGCAAATGACCTTCAATATTCAACCAATGCACGGTGTTCCTCCCACCAAGGTTGTTCTTTAAATACGTCGCAACTGAAGCAGGTACAGAGTGGTCCCTTGCTGTCTGAAAAATGTGACATGGTACTTTCACAAGACCTAAAACTCCCCTCATGTCAGTATTAAACACTGTCCTTGACACAAACAACGTTATGTCCGGCCTCATATTGAACAATGTCCTACTGAATTCTCGTACAGCCGCCGGAACGTCGGCTCCGACGGCTAACGGGGCAAAACCATTGACCCATGCTTCATAATTTGCCTCCATTGCTGAAAATACTTTCTCTATTTCTCCAAGTTCAAATCCACCATGGTAGTCTTCATCATTCAAGAATCTGATTGGTGTACAACATTATTTTATTAAAAATTTGATGGAGATAAAAAGAAAAAAAAAATGTTTTTTAGTTTAAGTTTAAGATAAGGATTTTAATAACATGAAATGTCAATTGATTGATCATAACATTCCTAAGCAAATAAATTCATGAATTTTGTCAAAACATAAACTTAGGATAAGATAAGTTTAGTTTGACAAAAGTGCTCTTAACTTTATGGGGAATTGAGAAAAAGTTAAAGAAAACAATAAACAAAAGGACTACTTTAAATATTCCTATTTCTAAGCTGATCTTATCTCTTCAAATATAGAGTTTTCTATTTTTTCAGACAATCAACTTTAATTCAATTCTCTATTTTATTTTCTAAAAAAGAATATTTTCCTCTCTCCTCTATATTAGTATATTATTATTTCTACTCCATTCTTATTTTCTTATTTCATAATAATATAAATCATTTCTTCTTTTTACAAATAATCACTCTATAATCTTTATATAATACAACATTTTATTATTTTTCAAATTCTTCATTTAATATAAAATTATATTTTATTCAAAATTTCTAAATAACATAAAATTACAATAAATATTATATATAATACATATTAACGAACAATTCAAATAAAAGTGAAATCACTGATGAAATATAATTAACATCATAAATATTGTATCATCGTAAAATTTATTTTAAATTTTACGTAAGTACTTAACTTTCAAGACTATTACGTTACTCTCATAAATGTTCTATTAATGTATTACGGAGTCTAAAATGAGCATTTTTTGCCCTTATTTTTTTATGTGTATCTAAAAATTGTTTAAATTAACAATTTCGTCTTGTATCCAATCATTCCGTGTACTATTTTACTTCTGCTATTCCATTTTGAACTATTGCATCAAATATTTTCATGCTCTTTAAAATGTGTAGTTTAATAATTATCACTATAACATAAAAGTAGATTGTTTGAATTATCATGTAAATTTTGTACACACTTCATAATGAAAAATAATTATAATTTAAATTACATATTTAAATGACAAAAAAATAACAAAAAAATAAATTAGAAAAATTATTAATTCGGGATGAAAGTAGAATATTTATCAATAATATGTTCTAGATATTATATTAATTAGAAAATAATTACAAATATTAGAGACTTAATTAATAATCTTATATAATATAAATAATATTAAAATAAACATTTGAAGTGACCATTTCTTTTAAAAAAATAAAATAGAAAAATTATTAATTTGGGTGGAAGTAGTAACTTGTTAATAATATATTTCTAGATGTTGTATTACATTAGAAAATAATTACAAATGATAAAGACTTAAATAGTAATATAATAGAAATAATATTAAAATAATCAAAAAGTAAAATAGAGAGGTGAATAATAGTTCTCCAAATTTGGAGATCTACTATTCACCTCTCTATAATTGAAGAATAGAGAGTGAACTAGAGAGTGGTTGGAGAACATATTCTCTAGTTTACTCTCCAAATATAGAGAATGAAAGTAAAATAGAGATGGGTTAGAGATGGTCTAAGTAGGCCAACGAAACTCAATATTATATGTATGTATAGAAACTCAAATATTATACATATATATATGAACAACAATAACATAGTCCATGTAATATGCAAGTGAATGTAATATTCAAGTGAAGTCGAAGGAAAATAGGATATAAGCAGATTCTATCCTTACTTTGTGGGGTCCAGAGTTGGTTCTGTAAATTTTTGCTCAATAAAAGATATTATACATCCATATAAACAATAATAATATAATTTGTGTAATATGCAAACAGTATCTAAAGATAGTACGACATAAGCAAATTCTACTACTACTTTATAAGGTACAGAGTTTGGTTCCAATAAATTCATGCTCAAAAGGATATTATACATGCATATATCATATAACAAGAAATTATCTTTAAAATGTCCTCGATTTTTTAAAAAAAATATCTCAAATGATATTTCGACTCTCCAAAATTAGACTACATAAATGAGCTATATTTAAATGTCATTTGTGGACTAAATTTACTACAATCAATTTACCCATTTCATTTGAATACATGTGTGATGTGTTTATTAATTTGGCTTAAATATCAGATGTAGTTTTAAAAAAAATTAAAAATCCATATTCCCCAAGTATTACTTTTTCCTATCCTAATTTATGTGTCACTTTTTATTTATCAAAATTTAAATTCCATGAAATTTGATTAATAGTATAAATTTTTAAATATCTATATTTTAATTTTAATCCAATTTAGTTAAAATTAACTCAAGTAAACTAAGGGGTCGTTTGGTACAAACATTGATAATGCAGAGATTAGTAATGCAGAGGATTAGTAATGCAGAGATTAGTAACGCAGGGATTAATAGTGTAGGAATTAATAGTACAGGGATTATTTTTTGTCAAGTGTTTGGTTCACTACTTTCCATTTAATTTTGTGTTTGATTTAAACTCTACAAAAAAATTATTTTCTATTATACCCTTGTGTTATTATGAGTGTTTATTTCATGTAATTGGATCAAAGTAGATAAACACCGGACGGACAATTTTTTTTAAAGAATTTGCTATTTCATTTAATTAGTTAAATCAAATATATATATACATAAAATTGTTATTAATTTTAAGGTGTGATGTACCACTAAGAAGATCATTGATGGCACAACGTATTTCTAATTTTTTGTTGGTCAAGTATATATCTTAAACTTAACATAAATTTAAGACTACTTAAATTGTTCAATACTTAAAACTTATTTTTTTTAAAAAAATAAACAAATAGTTCAAGTAGGTAATTGACAAACTATCTTGAATAAAATAAAAATCAAGAAAAAATGGAGAAAAAAATATATTAGTGAAATCATTAAATTACACTAAACGAATTTGGAGAATTAAAAAAGAATATTTATAACCATTTCAATATAAATAAAAAGGAAATTAAATTACAAAAGAAATTTAGAAAAAGAAATAAGGAGTTAGTTTAGTCATTTAGAGATCTTATCCAAGGTTTAACAAATCTTAGATTAGTTATCCCTCCATTTTCTAGGGATAAGATAAGACCACATATGGTAAATAAGTCATTCACGGATTAAATTAAATGAAATAACCAAATAATGTATTAAATGGACTAAATTTTAATTTATAGATTATTCTATCTAATACCACCTACCAAACGGATCCTAAAAGTGTAACCGCGGATAAATTCACCCTGCTAACACCTTACCTAGTAGATTTACATTTTCACGTATAATTTGTGAGCTATTACAGAAAAGTGAATACCAAAAAAGTTACTCCAATTTTAAATTATAGAAAACTAAAGTAGTAGGAGTAATAAAAGTGAGAAAACTCAAAAAAAAAAAAAAAATCACCTGGGAGAAGCTCCGATGAGGATGAGTTTAGAGAAGAGTTCAGGGCGGCGAATCGAAGCGAGAATTCCGATCATGGCGGAGACAGAGTGTCCGACATAGGAACAACGATCGATACCAAGAGAATCGAGAATATGTAGAAGATCGTCAACATATGGGTCAAGTGTCGTATAACGTCGGAAATCGAAGAAATCAGGATTTACACTGCCGGCACAGACAAGGTCATACAGAACAACACGGTAATCTCGGAGAAAAAAAGGTAAAATTCGACTCCAAGCGGATTGGTCTGTACCGGACCCATGGGCTAAAACCAAAACTCTTTCGCCGGAACCGACGACCTGAACGTTCAGAGCATCCAAAAGGGTCTGACCCATTTGAGTTTTTTTGCTTTTTTTTTTTTAATTGGAGGAAACAAAAAATGAAGAATACTCTTTTTTTTGAGATTTCTTTTTTTTTTGTTGTTGTTTAATGGTTGGGTAGGGGTTGTGTGAATGGGAAAAGTCATTGGAGGAGTGTGGTACTTATAAAGTTGCCAAAAGACATCTAATTATTATCTTTGTTCTTTTATAGTTTGCATGTTGCTTTTTTTTGGAGTTAATTAAATTAATTTTTAAATCTTTCGATTATATTTTAAAATGAATTTTTAGATATTTAAAAACAATTTGTAAATTGTGATTTTTCTTTCATTTTAATATAATGAAAAAATACATCTTAAAATGTTAATCGAAATTCATATTGTTTGAATCTCAAAAAAGGAAACTATTACAACTAAAAAGGAACGCAGAGAGTAAAACTTATGGTCTAAAATTTGACGATAAATCATTTATTAAGAATAAAAATAGTTATTTCAAAGTTAAATTGTTTTGAAATATAGAAATATATTTTAAGATTAATTAAAAAGAAAAGTGAGTGTGTTTTTGGATTGAGGACTTTTAGTTCTTTAATTATCAAAAAAATATATAATCAATTTCGTACTATATTTTAAAGGTATATTGAATTTAATTTTTGTACGTACTTAATATTACATGATTAGTAATTATACTTTACAAAATTGGCTCGTGAAAAACACGTAAAACGTTTAAACCGAAAAAAAAAACATTTCATCTAAATTATATCTCTATTGACTATTCATTCTTTTTCCAATTTGTATATTTTAAAGAAAATCAGCACTAGACATTTCCGTTAAATATAACTATGGCCACTTATTTTTTATTGTAATGGAGTATAAGGTCTCATTTTATTTTTTTAGGAGGTTTGAATTTGAATGGTTCAATATTAGACGATTAAAATAAATCTGTTTATATGAAGATTAAAATATTTATTAAATTTAAATATATCCAATTATTCATATTTTGAATAAAATTTTAATATCATTAATTAAGAGGTAATACTTTGTATAAATAATTTTCAATACCATTTTATCAAAATTATTATTCACCATTCACCATCATTAACCATTTTTACCATTATAACTATTATCACTTGTCAACCATTCGTCACTAACCATCTCTGTTATCACAATCATCACCACTATCAATCATTATTGTCACCTCCATCAATATAATTATATCCACAATTATCGCCGCCACCTCCATTACCACTATTACCATTGTGATCTCTAGTACCAATCACCTCCACTATGTTGTTTGGTTGGGAACAAGTTATTTCAGAATTAGTTATCTTGGGATAACTTATCCTATCACTATAATATAAATGGTGAGATAAGTTATCCTAAACATGGCAACCAAACAAAACACAAAATTTTTATCTCATCACTATTTTCTTATTCCATGACTATTTATTTTTATCCATCACACCAAACGATTATATAACTAGCATCGCCATCAACTACGTACTACCAACATATCGACAACCACCACACATTCTTTAACCCCACCATTGACATCAACAACTACTAGTTAATTATCATCGACCAACCTCAACCAAATAAATAAGGCTTAAAGCTACTCATTTTTTATAAACATAAAAGAATGTAAGTGTCAAACGTATTTCCTAAATTAAAAGATTATTTTAGACAAACTCCAAACATATATAATAACTATTTTTGTCAAGTTCTTTGTTTTTGTTCTATTGTGTGCCATATTTTAAATGGACGTCCATAATTTGTTGTACTTGTATAAACTCAATGTCAGAAGACTTGTCTATTGGCTACAAATTAATCTAGTGGACCTTCGTTTATTTGGACAACATTATCTATTTTAGATTTTCGAAACCTTGATAAATACAATAAGTCAAGAATTTTGTCTTTTCCTAATAGGGCAGTTCAACTGTTACTTTCTTTGGTTCATAATGAAATATCCTATGAATTTTATTTTGTACAAAAAACTATTCCAAGGGGATAAGAAAAAAAAGAAAGGTACCTTAATATGTTAAAGGAAAAAATTGAGGAAAATTTAAATAGATTATCGTAATTATGTTGATTCAAGTGGATATTTGAATTTTGAATTCGACTCTAACCTAATCATATTTCATTACTATATTCATTTGACGACTAATAAAATTGATTCAGAATTTACATTTGTCGAGGATAGTTCATGAGAGAAAAGTAAGCAACAAATACAAGAAACAAATAAATAGTTGTTAGAGTGGCTTAGAGTCTCACATTAGTTGAAAATAAATTAGTATCTGCTTATAACTAATACTTGAATAATCATTTCCTCATGAGCTAACTTTTGAGGTTGAGTTAGGCTCAAGTTTATATCTTTATATGATATATTCAATCATGTTTGGCCTCCTGGTCCTCGCTCTTCTTGGGATAGGGCGTGAAGGGGTGTTAGAGTTTCATATTGGCAACGGAATAGACCCGTACTTTGCTTATATGGACTAAGATTATTATTTCCTCATGAGCTAAATTCGGAGTTAAGTTAGATTCATATGTCATATTTTTACAATATATATCGTATTTCCTCATCATAGTGCAATTTTTTTAAAAAAAAAATAAAAAATAACTCAATAAACTATATCTTATATTTTTTGAATGGTCATAAAAAAGTTAAAACAATTGTTAAAATGGGACGGAAAGGATAATGTAGAGAAGATAAAAGCCAAAACACTTTAATGAGTTTGTGAATTGTGAGTCATTGATGGAGATGATACTGCATAAAGACCACGAGGGTGTGTGCTGTCATTTATGAATAACCAACTAAATTATCAATATCCAGCAGCTTCCTCATAAATTTGCGTTGTATTAACTCTTTATCTCACCAAACATATATACATGTCATTAATATTGTTTTCCAAAATAAATTAATATGCACATATATAGTTGGGCTAAAAGGACAGTGGGTAATCAAGGGGACCCAAGAATACTTATCTACAAAAATTTCAAATCTAGTATCTTCAATAAATCCTTATTTATTTATTCTTTTCATCTAACCAATAAATCCTTACATTGATTGATGAAATCTACCACTCAAAGCTAGTCATATCAATGACTTGGCGTCACAAGTCAGAAAGCATTCATGACAATTTTCTAGTACTACGCTTGTTTCCCCTTGTTAATTTTCTTTGTTTATAATATCACGCGGTATGAATTCTGATTAATTTAGATTTACATCGTATAAGATCTAGACGAAACTGATATTTCTGTTAAGGGTGAAAGAATCGTATTTCATTCCATTACCGTTCTAATTAGTTTGTTTCTTTATTGACATGATACATAAATATGTTGTTTAATTTGGATTTAATTCACATTTATGTCATTTAATTTTGGGTGTACACAAGTAGATACTTAAATTTGTATAAAGTTAAATAAGTAGACACACATGAGTCATATGTGGCATAATACATGTAGGACACAAATTGTTATGTAGGATGCCACGTAGGACATATGTATCTATTTGTTCAATTTTATACAAGTTTAAGTGTCTATTTATGCTCACCCAAAATTGAAGGGCATAAATATGAGCTAAGACCAAGTTAAATGACATATTTATGTATTATGTCATCTTTATTTGTTTGTATTGTATATATTAGTGTTTATGTCGATTTTTTAGGAACGTAGCATGTACAAGTCTCATTGCATGTCTTTAGCGGATTTAGCTCCCCTCCATTACTCTTTCCCTTCATTTCATCAAGTACACATCTAGATGTGAGTCATGTGTACTATTCAATTATTAAAGGTCAAAATTATATTGCATTAACTAGTATAATAATCATAGTTAATTCTCTCCAAATTTAGTAAGAATATTTAATTCTTCTCAATTTTTGGTATCCATATATTTATATCATTAATTTATTTTATATTTTATATTTAAATATTTAAATTATGGAACATGAACTTAACAACGTTTAATTTGTTTAGCCTAACAGTAGTCTTACAAAATATTTTGCCTTTAAATTTATGTTTTCTTTTATTTATTTTTTAAAAAAGAATATATAAATTTATTTTTTTGGATACTTTCACCATTGTAATTCTAATGCATTTTTTACTTCCCATTTTTATTATATGATTTCTATCATCAATGATAATTCTTCCTTATTTCTTAAATATCTCAACATAATATTTCAAGAATAAATTTTCTAGCAAAGGAAGCGATTAAATAATGTACAATATTAATATTTGAATATAGAAATATAAAATGAAATCAAAGGGTTCTAAGATTTATAGGAATATTTTTTTTACCAAAGTTAAAGAAATTATTTGTTCAAAACTTATACACTTAATTATGGTTATGATGCTAGTTAATGCAATATAATCTTGACCTTTAACAATTAAATAATACACATATCTCTCCTCTAGATGTGTACTTGACGAAATGGATAGGAGCCAAATCCGTCTTTAGCTAGTGTCTCACCAAATTCACTTAGAATATGACTATAATCATGATCTTAATTAATCATCCCAGAAATTATGTTGGTATTTTAATATAATTAACTATGTCAGTGATTAATTAGACCATTTTGTTAATGGGATAGATTAAAAAAGGATTTTCTTTTTCAATTAATTTAAAGTAATTATATCCGACCACTCTAATAGTAATATCATTCGCTTAGGATTTAGGCACATACACCTTTAAATTTACCTAGGTATCACATATACACACCAACCCTTAAGAATTCAATATCGTCCTTATTATTAAAGTTTGATTAACCAGTATTATCTTAAATACGTGGATTTCGCCTAAACTCAGTTGCACGTTAAAATCTACCCCAATATCATCGTCCAAGGTTGCAATGGAGGATGAATGCGGCAACAAGAACAAAAAAAAAAAATTGGACCATAGAGTATATTCTCATTTCTTCTTTTGGAGGGGCCTATAGTATAATTTGAAGGCAACGTCCAATATAATATATAGTGAAAATTACTAAAGTTTGAATCAGATTCTTATAATTATAATATGAGTTCCAGCTGATTTCTTTATGATGAGAATATATTTATATCTTCATGTCCAAAATAATATAAACATCAGTCATATATACATCTATATTGCTCCTCTTTTAGCCCTGAGATTTTGTCACTTCTCACAATTTGATCAAACTGTCTTTTTTTGGAATAAAATAAGCTTTTTTTTTTACTAGGAAGTACCTTCCAGCTACTTTATTCTTATAATTATAGACTTGTACATCATGTATGGATAAGTGCGAGACAGATATTTAGTATGCGTAATACATAAACGTGTCGTTTAATTTAGCCTCAACATACATCTATACTGACATCCTATGTGACAATTTATGTCCTATATGACCTTCTACGTGTATTAACCAATCAAATATATTAAGTTGTTCTACCTATTATTGGAAAATATTAGAGATGGTAATTAACACTGAGAATTAAGAACATTTTGTCACCAATCAAGTACACAATTATTATTATTATTAAAATACATAATATAGTTTAATTTTGGTTATGTATATATGAAAATCAGTTCTAGGCACGTTATAGAAGACAATGATCTCAAAGTAGATTTCCATCATTAAACAAGTGCAAATAGTATAAAGTAGCTTCCTACTCTCAAAATACAAGACCACTGAAAAAAATCTTCTAATTTGCACTCTAATCCATAAGTACTACTAAGGGATTTAGTTTGTATTCTTTCATTCATATAAACTAAAATCACGAAAAAGGAAAGATAGAGTACATATATTAGGGCTCGTTTGTATGAGGGATAAAGAATAAATTCATTTCGAAATTAATTTTAAGATGAATTTATTTCATATTTAGTTGGAACAAAATCACATGATAACTTATTTTAAGATTAATTCTTTCGAGATTTTAATGTTATTTTTATTCTATATAAAAAGGAGATAATAATTATGTAATCCTGAAATAATTTGTTTTATAACTATACGTAGTGGCGGATCCAGAAATTTTATTTCATGAGTGCTCAATTATTTTTAGTTTGAGAATTGTTATATAAAGTGGATGCTTAGTTAATACATTTGAATGAATTACTAAATATTACAAATAAATATTAGTGTTTATTGAAAAAAACAATAGATGCTTAAGCACCCATAATCCATAACATACATCCGCCACTGACTATACGAGATATGGTGAATGGGAGTAGTTGGCAAGGGACCATTTCACGTTGAGTGGTGTTATCTATTTCTTTGTATGTTTGGTTGTGAATTGTGATGCCACGTGTCCCTTATCTACTCTCACCAAATTGCACTAGTTTTTCTCTTTTTCGTTGTTAGCTTATACCGTAAGCAATTGCATCACCTCCCCTTAACTATGCTTATATCATCACCATTAATATATATTTTCATCGTATCAACGAGGATTGTGATGGAGTAGGAAGTATTTTTCTTCTTTATTAGAGATTTTGGATTCAAATCTTCTTAAATATAAAGTTATCTTTGTTAGAGGATGCTTAATTAGTTACCCCTAATTTGAGATATTTCAAATATAAATATCCTAAATTTAATCAGACTTTAATATATTATATTAAATAAAAAACAAAAAGGAAGTCATATATTCGCCATATATAGAGAGATTAATAAGTTACCATATATATCTTGCGCTTCAAAGTTACTAGTTTTAAAAAAAAAATATCTCGTGCCACTTTGGACTAACTTAAATTGATTAATATAGACTATACTATTAGCCATTAGGGTTTATTTATATGTTTGTCTTTTCCCCCTATATTAGTTCTGATGATTAATTTGGTGATTTTACGAGTCAAAATTCAAAAATATCATTAATCATATGATATTGCAGAATAAATTTTTTAATTACGCAACATTCTGAGTCTTAATAATATTATTCTTTGATATCATTCACGTATTCCCTTCATTTCAAAATACTTATTTTTCATTTTTCGAGATTCAAACTATATAAATTTTAATTAATAATTTAAGATATATTTACTTATCATATTGATACGAAAAGAATTGTAATTTATAACCCTTTTTGTATAACTTTCAAATATTTAAATTTTCCTTTTAATATGGTAAATTAATTTCAATTATTTTAACTTAATTAATTTAATTAATTCTCTAAAAACAAAAAATATTATGTATTTCGGGACGAAAAAAGTACTCAAAAGCTAGTAAATTATTATTACCAGCTTTCAATTATTGCCGTCACATCGACCCCTAAATCGAGTCTATTTATTTATTAAGTACTATATTTTTCCTTTAATATTTTAATATATTTAATTTCCTTTTTAATCTTTAGTTTCTAGTTATCTTTTATATCCTAGTATGGAAAGTATAGATACGAAAAGCAAAAACATCATATCATAATTAATACAATTATCCAAATGTTGAATGTTTTCTTTTGTGGCATGCGCGCAAGTCATCTTAATTCATGAGTGCATTGAGTGGGTTCTCCTCTTACTTTATTATACAAAAAATATATATATGTCACAAATCACAATATGCTAATTAATAATACGTATATATTGATATACATGAACTGGGTAAGGTGGAAGCTGACTTAACATGGGGTATTAGATATGATTACAATAACAGTAATAACATAATTCTGAAATTTTGTGTTAATGGTGTGTATGTGTGTGATTTTATTTTTACCTTAGAATAATAGACACTCAGCTCAAGTAAAACATACCAAAATAGATGTATGAGGAATTGATATATGTACAACATAAATTAAACTACTATATATGTAAACATAGATTTAAGGGACGTCCCATTAAAAAATGGCTCTTTGTTAAGAAACTTTCAATTCGATGAAAAGTTTGTCTGAAATGTTTTTTATGAGCCAATTTTCGTTGAAAAATCTATTTTTGTAATGTTATGGGGTTGTTGGTTAATTAAGAAGTGAATTGTTGATCATATATTAAAACAAGCATATTAAGTATAATATTTGTTAATATTTTAGTTTGCTATATGTAAAAGTTGGTGTTTGGTTTTCTGTCCAATTGGTTATGCATAATTAAATTGTTTATAAGTTGTGACTCAATTTTATGCAGGATAGAAACATACATATGAAATAACTAATCCTTATATACATAATAATCAAGCTCTATATTATCAATACATGTATAACTTTAACGAACGACAACCGACCCGTCAAATTACACTTACTTCAACTAGAATATTGATTTATTGCTTGAGGGAAATGTGCTCCATGCGCAAAGCTCATCACCATATCCATCAATAGAAGTTTTAACTTTAAGGACCAATTAGTCAAGGGATTCAATCATAAGATGTTGTACCCTCTTACATGAGGAATAATTGAATTTTGAAATTGTGAATAATGAAATGGAACTCATGCATAAATTTCTATATTCACCAACCAAGTTGTCTTCCTTTTTTTTCATTCGGTGTTTGATACTTGCATTGAAAGTCAATTTAATTTGATCAATTTGTGCATTACATGGCTTAGCTCATTTCTGAGAATGACACTCTCAACATGAGTTTTTCTGTTCTAAAAAAATAAAAAACAATCTTTTTTTCAAATATATTTTTTGTCTTTCGAAAGTAGTACTTATTAGTTATTATATAATTATAACTATAATTATAACAATGATTTGGACAAGTATGTGGCTGCCATATTAACTTGTGCTTTCTTGCATATTGACGAACATAATGAACATGTGATGCTAATTACTCATAATTTGAATGGGGAACAAAATCAATATATGCTAATCTTTCAAGAAAGTAAATTAAATACTACGAGTAGTACCTAGCTAAGAGTAATGACTTTGAGCTAAAATAATATATATTTCTATAATTAAGAAAGCATTCTAGAGTGTATATATAAAACATCCTAACGGGTTGTTTTGTTGGAGGAATGAGATAAATAAGAATATCTCATGAAATTATTTTATCCCACTTTTTATATGGTATAAACTAATCCATTATTTATCTAAAATATAGTGTGGAATAAAATAATTCTAATACTAAATAATTCGTGGGCAATACGTATGATAAAATTATTTCATAGAATATCCTGAACGCGTACATGGATATTTGATACATGCATCGGAGAAATAACTTTGTTTGATTAAAAAGAAAATCAGACAAAGGTGCTTTTATGCTTAAGAATCTAATCCTAATCCGAATTAGAGTGCTAAAGAGACAATCAGACAAAGATAGATTTAGTGGTGAGAATAATGTACTTATTAATTAATTAAAATTGAAAAGTCAAATGACAAGAAATTTAGAAATAATCATAGAGGTAATAATTGTTTCTAAAAGGCAAATGGATTAGATTAGATTAGTCAATGCACGCGTGATTTTATAATTTACATCAATCCACTCCCATTATTTGGCATTATTTCTAGGGACATATTTTTATATGAGGGAATTATAGTTTTATTTATAGCAACATGGTTCTAAAAATAATATTATGAAGGTGAATTTAAAGTTTTAATTAGTATGTACAAAATAATATTATATTTAATAATAAGTATATACAGTCAAATCTTGTTATAGTAGCAACGTTTTTTCTGAAAAACTCACGATTGTTATATTGAAGTGTTGTTATATATGAATCTCGAAAATACTTTTTACATAAATTAATATTAATTTATAGATTAAATAATATCTCTATAAAAAAAATAAGAGTTCATGGTTACGATAATATTAATTTAGAGAGGTTTTACGGTAAATTACTCTTTGTTGCCAAATGATGAACCACACTGTGAATTGCAGCAAACCCCCAAACGGGCTCTAAGACGTTGGCCCATTTGTTGTTATCGAACACCTAACTGGGTTCTAAGTAAGATGCAGGCCCAGTTTATGCTGAGTTTGAGAAAAAACACGGCCCACCTATTTTGGGCTTGTGGTTGCATATTGGGCCTTAGCCAGCTCTCCATGAAGCACAAAAAAGGATCATGTTTCTTTAAGCAAATTACATATCTTTGTTTGTATCGTTTTGACTTGACAGAGTTAAAGAAAGTAAAGAAACTTTTTGGATCATCTGGTCTAAAATTAAAGATATGTAGAATGTATCAAAATGATGATCATGTTGTGTCTAACATGTTATGTGGAAAGTTAAAATTAAGGAGTAATCGAAAAAGGAAAAAGACTTTCTTTTTGAAACAGACTAAAATCTGAAGTAAGAGAAACAAATTGAAACAAAGATTATTAATTCAAAAATGGAAATAATCATGTAAGTACCATACTTTTTTTTTCCAATTTTCAGTTGCTATAATGTTGCAGTTTAAGTGATTAACTGCAATTTTAAATAATTGTTGATGATAATCATTCAAGTATGTTCCTTTTACTCTATTTTGAAACTTCAATCTTGTTATGTTTTCATAAACATAATATTTTCATAGGATCTCAAATAAGCGAGTGAGATTAAATTTAAGAATATCAAAATAAACTGAGTTTATAAATAGACGATTCATTGATCCAGTTAAATATGATTTGATTTTTCCATTTCCCTTGAACATTATGAATCAATATTAGTAATATTTTAAAAACACAAAGAAACAAGAAACTTATGGGCTGCCAACGTAAATGTCGTCCACTCTGTCAACACGTGCTAAGGCAATGTATTTAACTCAGAAAAACCAAGTATCCAATAATCTTTTTTTTTTGTTTTTAACAAGATCCAATCAGAACACTGTATCAATAATTCAAGATAAAATATACGCAAATTAGATCTCTATATTTATAAATTTTTGATAGATTTTCGATGGACATCCAATCAGATCTACTACAAAAATAAAACAACTTTTTCAATACGATGTATTTATAACAAAAAATAAAATCATAAAATACGTTACAAAATTACCTACTATGATTTAATTATAGGCAAGTGCAATCGAAATATCTTAAAATAAACAATTATATCATTAATTTGGAAGCATATAGTGGTAATGACAATTATACATAAGTTATAGTGGGATTCTGAATACACGTCTTATCGTGCCAATGTCGTTACGTTTTTGTTCTCCGTAGAGTTGGGAACCTAAATAGGCCACAAAAACATAAAAGTGATCAAAATAAGCCATTACTTTAGAAAGTAATTAAAATAGGTTTAGTGGAAGAAAAAATTCCACTTTATCTAATATTCTAAACGTGTATATTTTAATATATAACGGAACTATTTCCTACACTTTATAAAATGAAACTATTTCTTACACTTTATGAAGTGTAGGTTTTTCTTACACTTTGTAAAGTGGAATTTTTTCTTACACTTTATAAACATCATCATATCGATCGGTAAGAATATTTTGATAATGAGTCATGTTAGAAAAATCAGTAGATTGAGTTATCAGAAATCCATCAACGCTATTACGATTTTCTAATCGGGGATGAACATCGACCGATAAAGGAGAACGTTGTTGACTAGTCTTAGGCTCCTTCCTAACATAGATTTCAAGTATTGTTAACTTAATTTGATCTATGTAGTCATTTGGAACCCTCAAAAAGTCAGTCAACGATTCGTTATTATAGATAATCCACTCTCCAAAATTTATTTGTCCTTGTGATAAAAATGAAGTAGGGTATTTTCCGATTGTAATCAAATTATAATCAATACTGTTTATACCCATTCTTTTATAAATTGATGAAAGAAATTTATGATATCGGACATTAATTGAAAATTTAGCATTGTGTTTGGGAGGACAATTATAATAAACGGTATTTTCGTCATGTATAATTTCGCCATCCCAATAAATCGAAACTCTAACTTTTGGTTTA
>JAJOOR010018444.1:0-24548 GCA_036250505.1 Solanum acaule | reverse complement strand
TTACCCCCCCCCCCCCCCCCCCCCCCCGAAATAACTTAACTTGGACATCCAAAGCTATTGGAACACATACACATTTAGTAGTTGTAACAAATGAATCTATTTTCATTAATTTACTGCAGAAGGTATACCAAGCAACAAAGACCAAAATTGAACTATAAATCCCTACATATATCACGGCCAACCAAAATATTTGATAGTAAATTTTTTTAAGGGTAATTTTGAATTTCAATTGCAAAATGATGTTCAATCGATCCATGACAGATTGTTAGGATCCCTCAGTAATATTCACTATCCTCACATTAAAATCATATATTCAGCATAGGATGAAGTCTTCCTGTTTTTATGACTATAATAATGAAATAGAGTGTTACAGCCAAAATAAACATAATGATTATGAGATAAACAAAAGTCAGAAGCTATCAATAGGTTGCCGAATAGGAGGCCCGTTCCAAAAAATGAAACGGGACCACATCAATAATACCGTATAAAAGTAGAAAAATAGTGGAGTACTATCTACAAATCTTTTTTAGGGGGAGGAGACCACATCTTTCTTATTGTTATTCTCTCATCTTTAATAAATTGGGTTCTTTAACTTAAATAAAACTAATACATAGTTACTTAATTAGGTAGCCAGATTGGACCTTGCTTCTTTTAAAAAAAAAATATTTTGTTCTCTTTTTTGTAATCCATGATTTTAGGTGACTTAGTAATGTCTAACATAAAGTATGTTCTATACAAATGATTTTCATTTAAAGTCATCTTTTTTTTTTATATTCAAGATGTAAAGGGACAAAGTGGTTTAATTCCCCATTTAACTCCACTAAAATATGTATGTACTCTAATAATTTCCTTTTTTAAAAAAATAATTTATTAATCAGACTATAAAAGTTTGGTTAAGCTTTTTGGCTCGACGCCTATGATACCCCTTATAGGCTAGAAAAGTTATTTATCTTTTCCTCCTTTTCTTTTTGATTTTTTATCTTTGTTTTTCTATTTTAAAATAAATAATATTTAAGGTATTTAAGTTGTTCATTTTCTGCTATACATATACACTAGTGAACATAGCTTCATAAAAATATTATTTAATAGTGTATATATATATATATACTAGGTAAATTATCGTGCTTTGCACATGATTGAACTATTTTATTAAGCTTACATATGATCTTTCGATAATATTCATATTTTCGATACATACGCTACATTGTCAAGAACATTTTAGGTTAAGGTAAAGTGTTCTTCCGAAATCTTAAATGCTATATTTTTTAATTTTTTGTTATAGAAATATTATGAGTCATAGAGAGATTTTAAGTATAAAAAAGAAGTCTAAGAAAATCTCCATAGAAATAGTTGGTCAGAAGTAATGAAATTTGCTAAATTCCAAAAAGTTATAAAGAACAACATCAGACGTTAAGGAAGAGACCAAAAAGCCTCGAACAACAACACTCACAAGTAAAGTGGAACATCACATCCATACAAGAACATAATTAACTAAACCTTCAGCTCCTTTCTTATGAATCTCCATCAATCTGTTTTTATTATAGTATGACGTATCATATATATGTTAAAAATGACCCTAAAATTGTTAGTATCATGAATGTTTGTCCTCATTGTCTCAGAGTAGTCATTACTATTGCTTATGTTTCATATCACCGACCCCAACTTATTTGGTCTGAATGGAACTGTTCAAAACTGGATATTCTAAACTAAAATTTTGAAACATAATATATTAAAATCTCACAGCATAATTTTGTGAACACTTGAACTCACAATTATCCACAAATAATAATAAAGACAACCCTACTTTCCAAGCAATCAATAAGAAAAAGGCATATTGCTTAACATATTTTTCAAAAAGATAGTGTATCGAGTTGTATCCAAGTTTACAGTTCACAAATTTAATTGAAATAATCCAAAAGAAAGAGTTCTTACTTCTTTATAAAAAAACAAAAAAAATTATCAAAATAAAGAGTCATCACTACAATAAAAATGATCTTTAACGGCAATTAATAGCTTAATTGTCGCTAAATATGTATTTCAGAGGCAATTGGTACTCTTTACAAATGTCCCTAAAGTTTATAGCAACATTGAATCTAATGACAATTAATTAATGTCGGTAAAGCCTCTAGCACTTTTCGTTAATGTTCATATTTATGCCGATAATTTTTTTTTGTTATAGTGTATTCTCGACATTTGTTTGTTTCAAGAAAACTTGATCTCTTTTTATGCCCAAAAAGAAGAGACGAAGAAATATGACAAATTACTTAACTTGCGACAAAAGAAGTGGATTAATTGTGCCTATACTAATATTCTAGGAAGAGTGAAATGACATAAAAATTGTTTGTACCTAATAAAAAACAATCAAAATAATATATTAACTGTGGTAAGCAAGAGAGTAATCTGTTTTGTAACTTCATCATTGGTTCCATATTAGTTATCACATATTTGTTGTTGTGTGCTATAAAATATAGCACAACCCACAAGAAATTTTCCCAAAAAGTAAAACCTACAAAAAGGGACAAAAGAGAAGATAAATTTTCAATCATCCTCAGTGGAATTTTTAACAGAGTTCAGAAAAAGTCACCAAAATAGCAAATAGAAATTGCAATAGATACATGAATCACTATGACTTACAGTAAAAGATTAAGCTTCATGAAATATGAGGGAGAAAATTTTGAGGAATGAAACACACTTCATAAGAAGTTTAATTAATGTACTTGAATTCGACTCCCCTATAGCAAAAAAAAAAACTACAAATAATAGTGGCAGAAATAAAAGTTTTGTTTACTAAAGAACTAAATGTAATGAATTCAACCATTTCAAAAACGTTATGAGTTGTTGAATGAGAGGTGCAAGAGTAGTAATGTCGCATTGCAATCAAAATCAATATTCTTTGTTTATACGAAGAAACCTGTAGAAAGGGACAAAAGAGAAGATCAATTTTCAATCATCTTTGCTGAATTTTTTTACAGAGTTACAAAAAAGTCACCAAAATAACAAAAAGAAATTGTCATAATTACATGAATCACTAAGCTCCATGAAATAGGAGGAAGAAAACCTTGAGGAATGAAACAAACTTCATAAGAAGCTTAATTGATGAATTCGACTACCCTACAACGGAAAAACACCTACAAATAATTATGGCAGGAAATTCCTCTATTTATAGACAACAAAGGATAGTGTGAACAAATGCTTATTGTACCTTATTGGAAAGGTCACAACTCTTTGGAAAAGTTATAACCCTTCGGAAAGGTCATGATCTTTCATAAAAGTCACAATTTTTCATAAAAGTCGCAACTCTTCATAAAAGTCACAACTTTTCATAGAAGTTACAACTTTTGATATAAAAGTCGCAACTCTTCTAAAAGTCACAAGTTTTCATAAAAGTTACAACTTTTCATAAAAGTCACAATTTTTCATGAAAAGGGAAGGCTAGTATTGGAAATAAATAAATTAAAAGGGAATTCTGGTTTGTGGTTGCGCCACGTAGGCGGGCCTAGGGTTCTCTTTTATATATATAGGGAAAAGACATAAAATCCCTCCTGAACTTGTGCCGAAAAGTCAGTTACACGCTCAAAGTATTGTGGCGATCTATTACACATCTAATCTTGTTCAAAGTGATATTAATATCCCCTTTCGAAGGCAATCTCAGTTTTGTGTAAAAAAAGTGGTGTACACGCGTTTTCATACATAAATAATATTATTTTAATTTTTAAAAACCTTTATCTCTTGATATTTTCTTAAACTTTTGCAAAAAAATAAAAAAATTGGGCATCTTCCTCCTCTCACCATACATTTATCTTTTTAAAATCTATTTCTTCTTCTTCTTCTTCTTCTACAATGTTCACAAGTTTAAGGAAAAGATAAAAATCTAAAGAGAAAATAGGAGTCAGTAAGTCGATTATGAAGTATAGAGATGTTGGCGGCGGCAATAGGCGATGAGCAACACCATTGTTGCCGGTGGAACAAATAAAATTTTCAGATCTGTAAAATTCTTTAAAAATCTTGATAACTATGTATGTAAATCAAGCATTTCATTAGTATTATTTGTGTGTAATGATTATTCAAATATGCTATTGATGATTTGTGACATAAAAATAAATTGTGGTGGCTGTAGGTAGTGCTCCGACGAGAATAGAGAAGACAAAAGATGGAGAAATCATTTTCTTCGATGAACTTTTGATAAATTTAGGCAATCTAATCATGAATTTTATGCATTAATGTTATAGGATTTTCAATAGAATCATTATCTTTTTCATGATTATTTTTTGATAATCTTCTCCAGTGAATCCTCCGGCGAGTTCGTACGGAAAAATCATGAATTTTAAGTTGAAAATTATTAACTTTTCTATGGAAGTCATCATCTTCTCCACTCCTTTCTATTATTTTTTTTAGAGTTCCTCTTTAAGGGAAGAGTGTTGGATGTGCTTTCATCAAACAATCAATGGTGACAAATGTTGTGATTCCTTAAGAAGAAGAAGAACTCAAAATAAAGAAAAATGTAAATGCTTTAAAGAAATTGGGGCCACCAATAAAAAGATTAAAAAAGAAAGAAAATTGAAATAACTAATATATTAAAAATTATAATACATAATTATATAATGACCAATAAAATAGTGTCATGTGTTCAAATTTATCATTTTAACATATATTTTTTTCTTCTCACGCACCTTAAGGAAGGTGAAGACACTTTCTTTGTCATGTCACGTTCTAAAGGGGTATTAATATCACTTTGAGCAAGATTAGGTGTGTAATAGGTCGTCATAATAGTTTGAGCGTGTAACTGACTTTTCGATTTAAGTTCAGGGGGGAATTTATGTCTTTTCCCTATATATATATATATGATTCATGAATTATAAATGTAACTTTTGCATTAGAATTGTCTTGATTGACGTTCTCTGTAACATTCAAGTGAAATTTTTCCTCCTATATACGTATTAAGTATAACGATTTTCATGTTTATGAAACAAAAAATTTCTAGATTTATGGAAAGAAAATTAAGTAATTAATTTTTAAAATGTTTGTTATTCCTATTTACTTAATTTGGACAATATTTTATAACCAAAAACCTCATTGGGAAATAAAAATCATTTCTTTTTTATATAGTTTTTTTATTGGTATTCTTTGACCTTCTCATACACATACTATAAATTATTTTTTTAAATATTTAATTAGTTAATGAACTCTTGAATTCTACAATTTTTTTGTATGAGGTTGGCTAATGAAGAAATAAGTTACAAAGTTATATAGAAGATGAAAGAGGTTATAATGGATTAAATGTAGTAATGATAGTTAAAAGGTTTAATGGGTTTAAATAAGATATAAGTTATAATTGTTTGGGTAAATAATGAGAGTTAATACTTAAAAATGAAAGAAAATACCTCATCATAAAGAAATATTTTAAAGGAAGAGAAGCGTTGAAGTTACAAAAATAATGAAGAGTAAAGTTCTTTCAATGTGGGCAATTGATTATGTCATTTCTTCGAAATTTCCATGTGTCTTAGTTTTCATACTTTTAAAATTAGAAAAAATGGTCGAAAAACCTACAAAAAAAAATGAATAATATTTTAGGCCTTAGAGAGCGTCATGTCATTAGGTCTATGTTTAAATGTATTTTTTTCTTGCACATAATAAGTATATTATAGAAATATTAATTCCAAAAAGCATTTCGTAAAACATACATTTTGAAGTACTAATTCAATATAAAATCAAGATGTTACCAACACATTCATTTTTAACTATGAAGTATGTAACAACAACAACAACAACATACCCAGTGAAATCCCACTAGGTGGGGTCTGGGGAGGGTAAAGTGTACGCAGACCTTACCACTACCTCGTGGAGGTAGAGAGGCTGTTTCCGGAAGACCCTCAGCTCAAGTGTTACTATGAAGTATGTAAATGAAGAAATAATAATGAATATATCATAACTGAAAAGTCAATAATTTATGAACTTCCTAAGTTAACTTTTCTATCGAGCTAACATGTCACTGAACTTAAATTATATTGTTAAAATATATCTAACTATCAATCTGCAAGTGTATATCTCTCTCAATTCTTAACTATAGATATTCCAAATAATTATTATCATATTAATATGGAGTATCATTACTTTCAAATTTATTACACATTAAAATTAGGATAAATGACTTACTATTTTATAGATCATTATTATATATTGTATATTGTAATTGATAAAATTATTATATTAAATTTATATTAAAAAAATTGTCCAATGATTCTCTATCAGTTGAAGATCATTTTTTGTTGCCTTCGATATAGAAAGTGTAAAATTTTATAGTAGCATCTTGTCTTGAATGATACATCTTGTATTTGGAGAAATAACTTAAATATATTAAAATAAGCAACAACAGATATATTTATACATATATTTGTACATATATTTGTAAATCATTTAAACTTTTATTTAACCAAACTAATTCAATTATCTCTTTTTGATAAATTTTCGCCACCATCATTGAACTTTTTTCATATCTTAATGAATTTGTACCAAATTAATCTGACCTTTCTCTTTTGTGAATCTTGTATATTGCCTTTAAACTACCTTTTCATCTTGATAAACATGTATTTGACTTGACTATCATGACACAAAAAGAAATGTTGAAGAATATATTTATGATCTGCATCAAAATGATGGTCACTTATTATAGATCGTCTCTTTTGACTATTAACAACATAAACGATGAAGAAAATGAAGGAAAAGTTTAAAAAAAGAGAAGATACATTGATTAAAAAAAAACTGAGAAAATGAATATGAGTAGCTAACAACTCCATGGAGGATTGTTATTATTAGATTGATTAATCATGACAAATTAAGTAGAAGAAAGTTGAGGAGACATGAGATTTAAAATTAAGAGTGACATTAAGGTGTCAAAATTAAATGGCGGTGACATAAGTTTTAATTATTGAGTGTAGGTGACAATTATGTAATTAAGGATTGTGGGAATTTCCCTTAAGTTTTTAAGTTGACAGTTTGGTCCATTGTATTAAATGAGGGGTAAAAGGTTAAAAGACTAAAACCTAATTTAACCAATTATGGTGGGAACCAAAAAATGGAGGGAAGTCAACGAACCAAAAGGAGAAATAAAAGCTGCAAATCTCCCTTGCCTCCCCGCCAGATTCCTCTTCTTCTTCTTCTTCTTCTGCTTCGTTCTTGCTTGCTTACTTTCTTCCCGTTCTCTTCATCTTTTTGTTCTTCTTCTTGTTCGTACATTGTTGGTCTTGGCTGCTATTTCTTCTTCTTCTTCTTGAATCAGATTTAGCTAATCAGCGGACAAGATTTCGTTCTATATCAATTGACATTACTTCATAAGTGATTGTGTTCACACGCCATTATTTGGTAAGTAATATTAATAGTTCTTTGAATCATTCATCATCATCTGGTATACCTGTAATTTTTTCAATAATTTGGTTATATCTATTGCAACAATTGACTCGTGTTGAATAAATCAGATATTGGAACAAATGATAGTCTTATGTTGCAACAGAAAGGTTATATGTTGCAACAAACTAGTCATATGTTGCAATATATGACTTCCCTCTTGGAGATGTCGCAATAGAATAGCCATATGTTATAACATATAATTTATCAGTCACAACAAAATAGTCATATGTCGTAATATTTAACTTACACATGTTGCAACATATGATTTATGTGTCACAACAGAATAGTTATAGGTAGCAAAATATGACTTACATGTCATAACATAATAGTCATATGTTACAGCATATAATTTATAAATGTTGAAACATGTGATTTATGTGTTGCAACAAAATAGTTATATGCAGCAACATATGACTTATATGTCGCAACATAATAGTTATGTATTGCAACTTATAACTTACACATGTTGCAATGTAATTTATGTGTCGCAACATATGACTTTTATGTCGCAACAAAATATTCATATGTTGGAACATATCACTTATATGTCGCAACAGAATAGTCATATATTGCAATATGTAATTTATGTGTCACAACATAATAGTTATATGTAGCAATAAATGACTTACATGTCGCAATAGAATAGTCATATGTTGCAACATATAACTTACACATGTTACAATTTATGTGTCGCAACTTATGACTTTTATGTCGCAACAAAATGTTCATATGTTGGAACTAATCACTTACATGTCGTAACAGAATAGTCATATGTTGCAACATATAACTTACACATATTGCAACATGTGATTTATGTGTCGCAACAGAACAGTTATATGTAGCACATATGACTTTTATGTGGCAACAAAATGGTCATATGATGCACCATACAACTTACATGTTCCAACAGAATAGTCATATGTTGCACCAAATGACTTGCATCTCTTTCAACGTGTGATTTATATTTCGTAACATAATAGACATATGTAGCAACATACGACTTTTATGTCGCAACAGAATAGTCACATGCTGCCACATAAGACTCATATGTTGCAACAAATGATGAAGTTGTATTCTATCATTAGTACTAATTATTTTTTGAATTAATTTCTTCAGGTACAATAATTGGAGGGATTATTTGTAGGGATTGATTGTTGTGGTGAATGGATAGAGAAGAAATATCGATATATTTGGCATTGGAAGGATGGTTAGAAAGAGTCGGTAGGGATGACTTTCGAAAGAAATATTTTGTATGATGATTTTGTGAATTTAATCATCCATAGTTATGGACTCAATTGTCAACCGAAATATCTTGTCATCAGTTACATTTCTAATTTTTTTCATAATGAGAAGGTCTTACCTTTTAAAATAACTGATCAACCTAGTTGCTTTTTTATTTAGGAGGAGCTGTGGGGCCTATGTTAAAAGTCTACCTAGTTGAAATCCTATTGAGGAGAATCATAAGTTAGAATAAGACCAATAAGATATGTTAAATGATGAATTTGATGATGTGGACATAAATAATCACGATGATGAAATCAGAAGAGATGAAGATTCGGACCTTGGGAGCAACAATCCTCCTACACCTATTATTGGGAGCAACAATCCAATTTTTTCTCAAGAGTCACAAAATGAGTATTGTTCATGTTCATGGCTGCCAGATGCCTTTTTGCACCAATCCAATCCATGCCTCCAGGATATGGTCTAATGCCCCTGACGTAGTCAATATCGCCATCCTATACAAACTCATTAAGTAACTGCTTTAAGCTTCTGCCACTAGCTGTTGTTGGCTCCTCGCTAATACTGTCGTACCTCTTTTTGAAGTTAGTATAGAAGTTGAGATTCATGATTCTATCCGTGAAATCATAGTTCTCATGGAATCTCAAAATCCTCTCATGCATGAGGCTAATAATTTCATCAATATACTGAAATAACAAATAATATTAAAGAGTAATGATTGAAAAGATAAAACAAACAAACAAACATTATAAATTGAAGGTTAGTAGAGAAAAATTATCTAGTCTTCCCACCAAATATTCATACTTGTCATGGCCCTGAAATCATTTCCACTGAAATAATGCATGTTGTGTCGTGCGCACAGATCCTTTACTCTGATCAGTTCCAACAAAGCGGTCTTTTTAGCTAGAGGCACTATCTTATAGATATTGACCGGCATGAGCTTCATCTTCTCTCATATGGCCATTGGCAATTCTCCAAATATTTTCTTCTTCAAATTATGTATTGCCTTGATAAATAATTTTTTTCTCCTCTTGTCTTGTGGAGTATATGGATCCCGAACATTGTTTCATGGAATGACCTTGACCCCCTCTTGTTTTTAAATTCATTCATAGCTTGACTCAATGCTTGAAGATACATGATAGAATCTTCATCATGTTTATTGCACTTCTCACGTAGAAAGCTAAAGCATCTACTACAAGAGGTAGCCTCGTCCAACAACACCAACACCAACACCACCACCACCACCAACACAAATACTACCACAAACATCAACACCAGCACCAACACCAATATTAACACCAGCCCTTACAACTGCATCATCCATATCCTCATTAATAACAACTAAGTCATCATTAACTCTTTCCCTTTTGATGGTCGTTGCTCCAACCAATTCCCTTTTAACTCTATCCACTACAAGTTCAAATAAGGTTTCAACCAACCCTAGAGTAATTAGAAATGACATTTGCGATTCCTTTTTTGTAGGGACAAGCCATGGATGCACAACCTAAAATTATAAAAATAAGTCATTTGTAGGAATATTTGGGTCACATGTTATAACAGATGGGTCATATGTTGCTACAGATGGGTGATAGCATAAGGAGGGTAAGGGAAGAGATCTAATAGCCTAACAAGAATGAAACTTCATCAACAATACATAACCAAGGAGGAACATCAACTCCAAGCTCAAACATATTCAAAATATCATTTCATAGGGTATACATGAAAATCACACTCAAATGTGTATAATCATGAATAAATCAATCAAGTTACCTCATTTTCTCAAAAATCAAGTTTTCACGAGCATGCATGCATGAGGAGACATGAGAATGACTAAGACATAAGAATGGACCATGAGGAACTAAATACCTCAAGCTAAAGTAGGGTCGAAGGGAAAGAGATGGGGATAACAGGACTTCATATTGTCCTCGGTCTCCAGAGTAGCACACTCAACTCTTTGATTCGTCCATAAGACTTTTATGGATGCAACTTCCTTATTTCTCAACTTTTTACTTGCCGGCCAAAAATCTCAACTAGAACCTCTTCGTAAGAAAGATTATCTTTAACTCCCAAACCTTCCAATAGAACAATGGATGCCGGATCTCCAACACATTTCTTCAACAAAGAGACATGAAAAAATGGATGTACCGAGGCTAAATTATTAGGCAAATCAAGTTCATAAGCAACCTTGCCAAAACGCCTCAAAATCTGATATGAGTCAATATAACGGGGACTAAGTTTCCCCTTTTTTAAAATCTCGTTACACCCTTCATGGGTGAAATCTTCAAGTAGACCCAATCATGTAGATCAAACTCAAGGTCTCTCTTTCGAACATCGACATAGGACTTTTGTCGATTTGGAGTTGTTTTTAACTTTTCTCTAATAAGCTGTACTTTCTCCATAGACTCATGTACCAACTCAGGACCTATCAAGGCAACCTCACCAACTTCAAACCAACCTATAGGAGATCTACACCTCCTACCATAAAGAGTCTCAAATGGATCCATATCAATGCTTGAATGATAGCTATTATCGTAATCAATAAAAGGCAAATGATCATCTCAATTACCCTTGAAGTCAATCACACAAGCTCTCCACATATCTTCTAAAGTTTAGATAGTATACTCCGCTTCCCCATCATTTTGAGGGTGAAAGTCTGTACTAAGCTTAATACAAGTACCAAGGCCCTTTTGGAAAGATTTCCAAAACTAAGAAGTGAATTGGGGACCTCAATTGGAGATAATAGATAAGGACACTCCATGCAACCTAACCATTTCCCTCAAATACAACTTAGCATAGTCCTCTATTAAATAAGAAACCTCGACGGGAATGAAATGAGCTGACTTCGTCATACGATTTGCAATAACCCAAATCAAGTCACGTTGTCGCTCGGTACAGGGTAAACCAACAATAAAATTCATATTCAAATGTTCCCACTTCCAAGTAGGAATACTCATTTCTTGGGATAAACCTGCCACCTTTTGATATTCAACTTTCACTTGTTGACAATTAGGACACTTAGCCACAAATTTTGCAGTATCCTTCTTCATCCTATTCCATCAATAGACCTCCCACAAGTCACGGTACATCTTGGTGTCTCCTGGGAGAATGAAATATCGAGAACTATGGGCTTTCGATAAAATTTGTTCCCTCAAATAATCAATATTGGGAACACACAAATGACTTTTATACTGAAGCACACCATCTCTCCCTCAGGAGAAAACCTCAACAGACTATTTAAGTATCGCTTCCTTCAATTCAACCAAAATTGGGTCAATACCTTGCTTGGTTTTCACATCCAGCACAAAAGACAGTTCTAAATCATTTTGAACCATAACACCACATTTGGTGGACTCAACCAATCGAACACCCAATTGGGCCAATCTATGAACATCTCAAACCAGCTTTTTATTATCATCCTCAATGTGAGCAACGCTACCCATTGATAACCGACTAAGATTATCCGCCACCATATTTGCCTTGCCGTGATGAAAGAGGACACTCATATCATAATCCTTTAGTAACTCAAGCCACCTCATTTGGCGAAGATTTAGATCTTTTTACTTGAACACATATTTCAAACTTTTGTATTCGGTGAAGACATCAACATGAACACCATATAGGTAATGCCTCCAAATCTTTAAGACAAAAACAACCGCCGCTAGTTCCAAATCATGTGTAGGATAGTTATTTTCATGAATCTTAAGTTGTCGTGAAGCATAAGCAATAACCTTTCCATTTTGCATAAGAACACACCCTAGTCCAATCCTTAAAGCTTCACAATAAACAACAAACCCATCGGATTCTTCCGGTAAAGTCAACACTGGAGCGGAGGTAAGTCTATCTTTCAATTTTTAGAAACTTTTCTCACACGCTTCAGACCGTATGAACTTAACTTTCTTTTGGGTCAATGCCGTCAATGAAGAGGCAAACCAAGAAAATTCTTCAATAAACCTTCTATAGTAACCAGCCAAACCCAAGAAACTTCAAATATCCGAAAGGGATAGAGGTCTAGGCCAACTCTTAACTGTCTCCGTTTTCTTAGGATCTACCTCACTACCCTTACCGGAAATAATGTGACCAAGAAAAGCCACGGATTTTAACCAAAACTCACATTTACTAAAATTTTCAAAGAGTTGTTGGTCCTTGAGGACTTGCAACACAATCCTCAAATGATCAACATGCTCATCTTTGTTCCTTGAGTAAATTAAGATGCTATCGATAAACACAATCATAAACATGTCAAGGTATTGCTTAAACACCCTATTCATCAAATCCATAAATACGACCAGAGCATTAATCAAGCCAAACGATATTACCAAAAACTCATAATGACTATACAAGTTTGGAAAGCCATATTCAGAATGTCATCTTCCTTCATCCTCAATTGGTGATAACCCGACCGAAGGTCAATCTTTGAAAAATAACTTGATCCTTGGAGTTAATCAAGAAAATCATCTATATTTGGAAGAGGATATTTGTTCTTAAAGGTAACCTTGTTCAACTGTCGGTAGTCAATACATATACGAAGTGAACCATCTTTCTTTCGAACAAATAAAACTGGAGCACCCTATGGAGAGATACTCGATCGGATGAAACCCTTATTCAACAAATCTTTCAATTTCTCTTTTAACTTCTTAAGTTCCACCGGAGCCATATGATAAGGAGGAATAGAGATAGGTTGCGCATCTGGGAGGAGGTTAATACCAAAGTCTATTTCGGGAGGAACATTGGGTAAATCATCGGGAAACACTTCTAGAAATTCATTAATAATGGGGACCGACTCAAGAGTATGGGTTTCAAAATCTGTATCCCTAACCCGAACAAAATGATATATGCAACCATTAGAAATTATTTTTATATCTTTAAGACAAAAACAAACTAACCCTTAGGCATAGAACTTCCCCCTTTCCACTCTAGGACAGGCTCATTAGGAAAATGAAACTTGGTCACTCGGGTCCTACAATCAACATAAGCATAACAAGAATGGAGTAAATCCATACCCAGAATAACATCGAAATCTAAAATATCAAGCTCTTCAAGATTAATATGAGTGATTTTATAGGGGTAAGGAGATGGACAATCTCTATAGACTCTCTTAGCCACAATAGATTCACTAATAGGAGTAGAGACAGAAAAAGGATTTATCAACACATCCGAAAGAACATCAAACCTTATAGCCACATATGGCGTCACAAAAGACAAAGTAGCACCAGGATCAATCAAAGCATAAACATCAAGATGAAAGACTTTCAACATACCCGTAACCACATCGGGAGAACCCTCTTGCTCATGACGAGTTTGAAGTGCATAAAATCAGTTTTGCTTTGGGGCACTTGAACTCGAACCACTAGGCGGAGCTTGTATACCTTTTTTTCCCTTAGTAGTAAGTGATGGATAATCCCTTATCTTCTGAGCACTCTTACCACAACAAAGAAACCATCCGTACTGACTAAGTATTTACCTGCATTCTTCCTTCCACATTTAGCACAAGTAGTCAATGAAGATCCACTGCCATTTTCTCCTTGAGGCTTAAGGTTGGACACCCTATCTTAGCTGAACTTTGCAGCCAAAGCATTGGAGGAACCTTGACTGGAGAACCTTTGTTGGAACTTAGGACAACCATGTCCATCAGTCCTTGAATGTGAAAAGTAACCATCACCGATCTTTTCCCTCTTTGCCTCCCTAGACTTTTCCTTGAGTTTCTCCTCCTCGATTTGTTGAGCATGAATCATTAGACGAGAAATGTCCATTTCCTAATGAGTATGATGGTACGACATTCTTTAACCACCATTTCAGATAGACCCAAAACGAACTTGTTTCCATAGAGTTAGATACCATAGTAGTAATGTCCACTGAGGATGTGATGGATAAGGCAGTGGCAAGTGTGAGTCATTTAATGCGCAATAATGAGCCACTTGAATCTGTGCTTGCTAATTATGATGAATCCGAAGTTCAAGGTTACGAGAAAGTGGTAGCTGCTTTATTAAGATTAGGTGCATATTCAAGGAATCCAATCAAATTGGATATCGATCTGAAAAATAGAGAAAGCCCCCTCCTAAACCATCAACAGCAGAACCACCGAATTTGGATTTAAAAGTCCTACCCTCTCATTTCAAATATGCCTTCTTCGGAGCCAATAATACTCTATCGGTAATTATTACTGCCAATCTGCTTGAAAGGCAGGTGAAATTGCTCATTGAAGTATTGCGGAAGTATATAAAAGCTATTGGATGGACAATAGCCGATATAGTAGGAATTCCTCCTGGCATCTGCACTCACAAAATTCGGCTCGACAAGGAATGCAAGCCTAGTGTGGAACATCAACAGAGATTAAACCCTCCAATGCAAGAGGTGGTAAAAAAGGAAATATCAAGTGGTTGGATGCAGGGGTGATATACCCTAGTGCAGATAGTAAGTGGGTAAGTCTGGTGCAATGTGTCCCGAAAAAGGGAGGAATAACCGTGGTCCCGAATACAAAAGGAGAACTTGTGCCAACAAGACCAGTAACTGGGTGGAGAGTATGCATGGACTACCGAAAGCTTAACTCATGGACCGAGAAAGATCATTTTCCGATGCCTTTTATGGATCAGATGCTTGACCGGTTATCAGAAAAAAGATGGTACTGTTTCTTAGATGGATACTCCGGCTACAATCAGATCTTTATTACGCTGGAAGATCAAGAGAAAACCACTTTACTTGCCCTTATGGAACTTTCGCATTCAAAAGGATGCCATTCGGGCTATGTAATGCCCCAACAACATTTCAACGTTGCATGTTGTATATTTTTGCAGATATGGTCGAAGAATCTATGGAGGTGTTCATGGACGACTTCTCAGTCGTCGGGGATACGTTCGAAGAATGCTTGACTCACTTAGGACAGGTACTCCAAAGATGCGTCGAAATGAATCTGGTTCTGAATTGGGAGAAATGTCACTTTATGGTAAATTAAGCTATTGTTCTTGGGCATAAAGTATCACAAAAGGGGCTGGAGGTTGACAAGGCAAAGATTGAGATCATTGAGAAATTACCCTCGTCGATTTCAGTAAAGGGTGTTCGCAGCTTTTTAGGGCACACAGGATTTTATAGAAGGTTCATCAAAGACTTCTCAAAGATTGCACTCCCATTATGCAAACTCCTAGAGAAGGAAGTGAAATTCCACTTTAATGATGCTTGTATGGCTGCATTTCAGTGTTTGAAAGAGAAGCTAATATCCACCCCGATCATCATCAATCCTAATTGGTCCGATTCTTTTGAGTTAATGTGTGATGCCAGCGGTGTGGCACTAGGGGATGTGTTGGGGCAGAAGCGCAACAAATTGTTTCACCCAATCTACTACGCAAGAGAGACTCTAAATAGTGCCCAGCAAAATTATACGTTCACTGAACAAGAGTTGCTTGCAGTAGTCGATGCATTTGAAAAATTCAGGGTGTACTTGCTAGGCACCAAAGTAATCGAACACACTGATCATGCTGCACTCCGTTATTTGATGGCAAAGAAGCAAAACCATGATTGATTAGGTGGGTACTACTATTACAAGAATTTGATTTGGAGGTGAAAGATCGTAAAGGATGTAAAAATCAAGTAGCTGACCATTTATCAAGGCTGGAAGCAAGGGAAAATGTCGAGCACGAGGTTGACATAGATGATTCTTTCCCAGATGAATAGGTGTTTGCAATATCCCTCAAACATACGCCATGGTACGCAGATTTTGCAAATTACATTGTGTGTGGGCTTATGCCGAATGAGTTGACCTTTTACCAACAGAAAAGATTCATGTTCGATGTTAAAAAGTACTTTTGGGACGTGCCATAATTGTTCCGAGAGTGTGCTGACCATGTCATCAGAAGGTGTGTTCCTGAAGAAGAAGTGGTAGAAATTCTCCATGCGTGCCATACATCACCAGTGGGTGGTCACCATGGTGGTGTTCGCACTGCTGCTAAAGTTCTCCAAAGTGGATATTATTGGCCATCACTCTACGAGGATGCACATGAGTTTGTAAAGAAATGCTCTAAATGTTAGCAATAAGACGGAGTGTCTAGAAGACACGAATTACCTCTCACTCCTATTTTAGAGGTTGAGCTATTTGATGTATGGGGGATAGATTTCATGGGCCCATTTGTAAGCTCGTTTGGAAATAAATATATCTTGGTGGCTGTGGATTATGTTTCCAAATGGGTGGAAGCCATCGCACTTCCAAACAACGAAGGAAAAAACGTCGTTCAATTCTTGAAACACTACATCTTCGCTAGATTTGGCACTCCGAGAGCAATCATAAGCGATGAGGGATCCCACTTTTGCAATAAGTGGTTCTCAATGGCACTAAGTAAATATGGGGTGAAACACAAAGTGGCAACCCCATATCATCCCCAAACAAGTGGACAAGTCGAAGTGTCGAATAGGGAAATCAAAAGCATCTTGGCCAAGACAGTAAATGTCAATAGAACTGATTGGTCTAGGAAACTCGATGATGCACTATGGGCATATCTGACTGCTTACAAAACACCTATCAGGATGTCTCCATATCAGTTGGTTTATGGTAAGGCTTGTCATCTACCCGTTGAGTTAGAACACAAAGCATTATGGGCATTGAAAGCTTTAAATTTGGACTGGTCAAAAACTTCAAGGGAGAGAACAGAGTAGCTGAACGAACTGGATGAATTTAGACTCGGGTCATATGAAAGTTCAGCCATATATAAGGAAAAGATAAAGAAATGGCATGATGCTCGGATACTCAAGTGAGACTTCAAGGTAGGAGATTGGGTTCTACTATACAATTCGCGACTTAGACTCTTCCCTGGAAAGCTCAAATCCAAATGGTCTGGACCATTTCGAGTAACGTGAGTGTTCATCAATGGTGCCATAGAAGTTAAAGATCAGGAAGGACCTCTATTTACAGTGAACAGTCAACGTCAGAAATTGTATCTGGGAGATTGTCAAGAGATTTCGTTGGTTGAAGTGGTATATTTGGAAGACACTTGAAGGCGCTGCTGCGTCGTGCGTTAAATAAGGCGATGTTTGGGAGGCAACCCAAGACCCTTTGTTATCTTTTATTTTACGTATTGATTAAATAATAGTGTGCTAGTTTTACAGACTAAAGTGTAGAATGCAATCAAAAGGTGCAAAATAGCGAGCAACAGTTTCAGTTGGCGAATCGCTGAAGAATTCGGCGATCAACTCTATTCCGCCGTTTGACTCAAGATATCTTCAAAATCAGGAGTCTGTAAAACTCAGAAACAGTTGGAAATCATTGGCGAATCACTGAGTATTTCAGCACCGTGATAGAATTCGCCGTTGGGACCCTCATATAGTAGCAGTTCTGTAACCTTTGGCGGATAAACCCAATTTGACTAACGTCGCCAAGTGGACGTTTTGCAAGCCAAAGCATTAATGTCCAGACAAATGGAACAACCACTTAGCCAGGATCCCCTCTTTACCTCCCTCTCTATCTTTCTTTATTTTGCCTCTCGAATTCTTATTACTTGCATTTGAGGACAAATTGCTTTTTATTTGTGGTGGGGTGAGGCCCACACTTTTTGTGTGCTTGTTTCAGATACTTGTGTTTTGTATATATTTGGGTTGTATGTTTATAATTGTGTTAATAACTGTTTTTCGTGGATGTTTGAGCTCATGGCTCTCATTTACTTTTAATTGCAAAATGATTTTGACCCTTTCAAAATTTTTTGAATTTTTCACACATTTTTGCCACCCCTCGTGAGTTGAATGTGGTTGTTCTTTTGCAAAAAATTAAGTCTTGGTTTCGATCAATACCAATGACTTGAATAGTGCTCTCAATTGAACGAATATGAATGTATGGCTACTATGAGGCCAAATGAAGTTGCATAGACAATATGTGAACTCTTTACATCTTGTTGTGATTAGCCATTTATCGAATTGATTCTCTTGTTATGACCGTTGCACACTAGCGAAAGTGTGTAGTCTTGCTTAACTTAAGTATCGATGCCTTGTGTGATTAGCTTGCTTTGAACCATGCATGAATAAACCTAGAATTTGCCTTGTTAGTCTGATTGATTTAGAAAGATGTCCTCTTGATATGATCTTAGGAAACTTTAAAGAGTGTGATCCAAATTTCACATATACCTCTTTTGTGGCCTACCCGTGAGTATGTGAAACTCTTTTGAATACCCTTTGAGTCTTACCTTTCTTTGGAAGAACCTTGATGAACCCTAGACCTCACTTGACCCACTACCTATAATCCTCTTAATTTGTGGTTTAGTGAATAGCCAACTTAGGCCAAAAGGTGTGGTGAAAAGGAAAAGGAGAAGTCAAGAAATGAAGGAAAAGTCCCCCTTAACCCATGGTGTTGCAGAACAACGGGAACCTCTTCAAATAATTTTTTTAAAAAAACCTGTGGAATAAATATAAAAGAAATCGTGTTTCCAAGCAATCCATGAAGGTGAATAAACAGGTGACTTAGAAGCACTAGAAAAAAAAAACGATAAAGGAAAAGAAGGGAATGCCCTGAGAATACCACATCCCACGAGAAAGGAGCCACTGAGCCTAAATGACCATACCTTTGCACTTACCCCATTACAAGCCTTAGAAAGACCTTTTTGATCTTCTGTAAGATGAATCGAAAGTTGATTGGAAAATAAGGGCAAACCTATGGGTAAAAACATGCATTGTGTTCCTCTTTTTTAGTGTGAGCGTTGCATCTGATTCCTGATCTTGAATTGATTAACCTCTGTGTGTGAATATGGAATCATTCTTCATGTGAGGGCATTTAGATACTTTTTGTCGAGCTTGAACTTGCACAAATAGCAAGTATTGCGAGCATGAGAATCTCTGGTAATGGTGTGTCACAACTTGAATCTTTGAGTACACAGTTGATCTGTGCATAAGTAATTTGAATCTTGTTGTGTATGTTCATGATTGAGTCTTGTGTAGCACTATTTGAGACACCTTTTTTGAATGACTGAACTTGAGTTTGCTTGAGGACAAACAAAAGTTTAAGTTGAGGGTGTTGATGAGTCCACAAATTGGACTCATTTAGGGCTTTATTTTGATAAGAATAGTGTCCTCGAATGCTTATTTTGTCTAAATATCTGATGAAAACTCTTAAGTTTCAGGTATTTGAAGTTTTAGTGAAAGCATGGACACTTAGGCGCAAAAAGGAACAAAAAGGCTGAAAAGAACGACGAAGCTAAATGCCGAGCATCGCCAAGCACACTTGGAGATTCGCCGAAGGGATTTACTCCGCCCTTTGTTCCAGTACGCGAAGCCCTGAAGGAGAAGGATAAAAAAGGTGATGAAAGGAGCAATCGGTGCTTCGCCGAATAGTTCCGTGAAGCAGTACTATACTACCCAATGGTCCAGAACGTGAAGGTGCTGAAGGCAAGCACGAAACAGCGATGAGACAAACGAAGGGCGAGTTGCCGAAGTCATTCGGCGACATCGACTAACTTCGCCGAAAGATCCGCCAGCGCTATTTTCTGAAGTCTATAAATTCTGAACTTATTATTATTTTTAGGAGTCGAACTTTTATTTTAATTTCCAGAATTGAATAGTACTTTTTAGATATTTTCTCTCAAGTTTGGAGAGGGTTTTTTTTGGGAACTTGAAGAAAGGAGTTCATCTTCCCCAAGTTGGAAGTGAGTCTTCTCTATTCTTCTTCCTTTGCTTAAATTAAGGTTTAATTTCTTATACCTATTTGATGCTACTATCATTTTAGGTGTATTTTGTTATTTCTTGATGTGTGGCTAAAAACCCCCATTCTTAGGGTGTGATTTAGCAAATATGTGTTGATATTGTTGTTGGGTCTTGCTTGCTGATAGGTTAGATGTAGTTTAATGGTGATTTCACCTAGTGGTTGTGGTTTAATCTAAAGGGTTTGTAGTTGCAAATACAAAGTCACTCATGTGTTTTCGGCTTGCCCGAGAGGGAGGTCGCGAAACCCAAACCACTAGACTGATGGCCTATGGAGTGGGTCGACATGAGGTTCAACCCAAGAGGGTTGTGTTAAGCTTATATGGGAGTAAGCGACATGAAGCCATGCGGAAGCTACATGAAAAGGTGCGGCTGCACTAAAAGAAGAAGAACCAAGATGTAGCAAAAAGGGCTAACAAGGGCCGTAAGAGGATCGTGTTTGAACCGAGTGATTGGGTATGGGTACACTTTCGCAAGGAGCATTTTCCCACCCATCGCAAGACGAAGCTGATGCTGCGAGGTGATGGACCATTTCCAGTGATTGAGCGGCTCAACGACAATGCCTATAAGGTTGCCCTTCCTCCGGAATATCAAGTGCACCACACTTTCAATGTGTGCGACATGTCCCCTTTTCCAACTGTTGGTGATGATGATCCGTCGAATTTGAGGACAAATTCTTTTCAAGAAGGAGAGAATGATGCAATACGGATATCATCAAGGCCATTTAATAGAAGCCAAGCTCAAGACCTTTAAAGGATGCAAGGGTTATTTATGAAGATGGAGGTGCTTGAGATGGTGTTGATGACAAGCAAGGACTTTATGCCTTGAAGATTGCAGAAGAAGGCACTTTTGGCGAGCAGGGCCCACTTGGCGCATCGCCTAATGGCTTAGGCGATGGTCCCAGCTCGCCTAATGCTCCAGAACGTGACCATGGCTGAAGATCATACAGAGAAGCTCGCCAACCAGGTCGGTGCATCGCCCAACCCACTTGGCGACCCGACCCAGCTCGCCTATTGTCATTCCGGGTCACTTTTGGGTCTTTTATTTTAAAACCTATAAATAGCTAGCTAGGGTTCATTTTAGACTTAGATTATTATTGATGTTAAAAACTGAAAACTCATGTTTAAGTGTTGGTTGCTTGGTATATCAATTCCCTTGAGGTCATCGTAAGAGTTAGGTGCTATAGTTGGATCAACGAATCAAGGTCATTGGGTTTAATATACCCTTTGGTTGCCTGTTGTTTCCTCTTGTGTGTCTATCTATTTATCTTTACTTTCCGTCTTTTCGATTTCCACATATTATCATCGTTTCTCTAGTGAGAATCGTATCACTTATTCATAAATGTGGCGCACTTCACACTCATGAACAAAAGACTCTACTCGACGTGACTTATAAGACATCCTAGGACCCCTTCTAAACCTTGTGCTCTGAATACCAAGTTTTTCACGATCCAAAGTAGACCATAGGCATAACATGGCGTATAGAACCCTATGAGGTCCTACACAAACCACTTAGCATACATCATACAAGATAATAGAAGTAAAGACTTCAAAAGATAACATTTCATACAAAAGAGTTTGATAAAAGTGGAAGTCTAAACATAAGTATCAAAACCATCTAGTACATCATAAAGAAAGTGATTGGGACGTAACCCATACATCACATACAAAGTCTTAAAATGGAAATGACATGAAATCAATAAAAGACTCTTGGCCCTCGGATCATGAGGACTCACCAATCGTCAAAAACCCAAAAGAATAAGCTAGCCACGAGTATGGGAAATAGGAGCGTCGGTCCCTACATTAGTGAAATAATGCAGGCAAAAGTATGCATAAGTACATGGAATGTACCAAGTATGATAGCAATGCATAAGAGTTATGAAATCACGCTAAAAGAAATTTACATGACATATAATGACCAAGCTAAATCATAAAATAATATGTTAGGAAAACATAAGTCATAATTATGGTCAATGCAAGCTAAACATCTTATAAAAAACTTTTGAGATACTTTATAAAGTAACCTTAGTTCATTATTGTGGGAAGTTTATCTTTAACCAACATAGACCATGTGAGCTATAACATGGAATCCAATGTCCATCTCATATCGAAAAGAGATGTCCTTGCTTGTCAAGGTAAGAACCATAAACTTGAGCTAAAGTGTATCCACTTGCTAATGTCTATCTAAAACAAACTTATGGTGGTACATAATTTATGAGATAGAGTGATTGCTACTAGAAACCCGGCCTCAACTAACGGGAGAGCTTCTATCTCAATATTCTCTCGGTGCTAAGTGTAAATCTCACGGAATAGTCATTAATCATAATTCATTTCATCGTCCATGGAAAGACACAATTAAGCAACTAATTCAAGCTAAAGATCATTTAAAATAGCTCCTTAATATTGATTCAACTTAGGTGAGAAAACCTTTCAACCTTATGAATCCTTTTGTGAGAAAAACTCTTTCACAATCATGATTTGAGTAGTATGTGAGAATTCATTTCGCAACAACAACAACAATGATGCTTTACTCTCAAAGTAACCTTAAATCATTTATATTAATTTCATAAAACAACATGCATATCTTTATAAATTCATCTTTCATAGTTCATAAGTTTCATCAGATGATCATAATCAAGAAATCGTGGATCATGCATGGGTTCATGTGAATTTAACTTTAAAACATGTAATTACTTCAATTCATGCATAAAAAGATAGAAAGCAGTCAATTAGATCACAATTGAAAATAACTCATGAATATTGAATAAAATCCTAATTTTGATTGGAGAATCTAAGTTATAAAATTGGAGAATTTAGGAACCCTATGGAGGAAAAAACTTCATAGGTGAATACTAACATACCTTAGCAATCAATGGTGAATTGGAGCTCTTCAAGCCAAACCCTGCCTTTCTCCTTCCTTAGTTCTTGAGGGAAATTTGGAGGTGATCTTGGGAGGATTTAGGGATTTTAGAAGAATGATTTAGAATGGGTAGTTTTTAGGCTTAAAAGACTTATATAGGGCTTAGGTTTAGGATCAAAATGACCTAGTTTAGGCATTAATCAATTAGGAAAAAGACTTAAAAGCCCTTACAAATAACAGTTGACCCATCCTACGATTTGGACCTATGGTCTGTAGGTCCTTCTATGGACTGTCCTGGTCAACCGTAGAAATGATCAGAGACTATTAATTTAGACCAACTTTTGACGGAATCAATGTACGACTCGTAGGTCTTCCTACGGTCTGTACATGCCAACCATAGAAACCAACTTTAAGCTTTAAAACTTCACCAAGTCTAGGGGTCACCTACGAGACCTATCTACAACTCATATATGGGATGACAGGCCGTCCTAGTGAACCGTACAAAGGGTACTGGACTTGTTTTGAAAAAGATAATTTCTCCATTCCTATGGTTGTCACCTACGGCCAGTAGAAGCTTCTACGATCCATAGATAGGAACCGCAGACACAACCTGCAACCCAAAAATTTCATTTTCTCCTTTTTCCAAATTCTGAGGTGTTACAATAATTTTATTACTAAGAAAATAAACAAAAGTAAAACTTTCATTAATTCTGCAAATAAATTTAAATAAATCATCAATAATATTTTTTAAAAATTTACTATAATTATTATTTGAGAAAGCTGACAATAGAAAAAATGATAATAACCGAGACAATCTTTAAATCACTAGTCATTCTCATTTTTTAACTAATATTTACATTGTTTGTTCTTTATATATTTCAAAGAAAGAAACAATAAAAAGTATACGAGTATGGCAAAAAATGATAACATAATGCTATAAAAGCTCTATTATATTAGACATAATTATCTAAAAAGTTATTTACGGTGGGGTCATTTTTTATGAGAGTTGCTTTATTTGTTTAATTATTCATATATTTTTATAAGAATCACTACAATCTGAAAAATATGATAGCATAAAGTATAAATCTCATTACACCAATAATAATAATAATAACAACAACAACAACAACAACAATAATAATAATAATAGTAATAATAATAATAATAATAACAATAATAATCATGATAATAAGTGTCGGCCACATGTCCTAGTGGAAAGAGCACGCTTGTTTGTTGGTCTTATCCTCTTCTTATTGGCCATTGTAAATTGTGTAGGCCATATTATCTTATCGTTTTAGATTTCCCAACCTCTATATAAGGAGGCGAGATTTTGTTTAGGGAGGCAGGTCTTGGAGGGGGGGGGGGGGGGGGGGGGGGGGGGG
>JAJOOR010018443.1:0-17925 GCA_036250505.1 Solanum acaule | reverse complement strand
TGATAAGGGATTTTTTAGTTGAAGAAATAAAAAATAACCACAATAATCATATATGTATATATAAAGACTAGAATCAAGAGCGAAAAACATACTTGTGCGAGATTTGAGAGACGAGGAAAGTTTTTTTCCTTCAACAAAAAAATATACTCAAAATTTTGGGGGGAAAAGTAAGAGAGGTTCAAGAAGATTTCAACAAAGAAGAAGATAAAAGAGTTTTTAGAATTGAGAATAATAGGGATTAGTGCCTTTTTGGTTGAGTTTTTTTTTTTTAAAAAAAAAAAAACTAAAAACAAAAAGGACAAAAGTTGTTGACTATTGGACTTTTAAATGTAAAAGTAAAAAGTTGTTCTACTTTTTATAGCTTCTAAGTAAGTAAAAGGACAAAAGTTACACCTACTTTGAGGACAAAACGTGTGTGAAAGTTTATATATAAAAAAAAAACGAATTAAAACTAAAATGTGGCTATAGGGATTCGATCCCGGGTTGGCTGGGAAAATTGAACCCCCTCAACCACTCGGCTAAGCTTCAGACTTGTGTTAGTGGGTTCAAAATTTAATATATACATATAAAATTTTAAAAACTGATTAAATATACATATATATACAGTGTTATTTTTCAACGAAGTGGGTTCATATGAACCCACTTGAACCACTGTAGGTCCGCCCCTGGTTGTGGATTCGAACCATCGTGATTTCGAACACAAAAAACTATATGCACTTTCCCCCGGATTTCCTCTGCTTGCCCCATCCGTGTTGCACTTCAACCCTCCCTCTTGTGGTAATTCCCAACATACATAGTGATAATGTAGCCTAGGTTTGTACCCCTTCATGGCTTCCAACATTCCTTCCCAATCTCTTGGGATCTCAATCTAAGGGTATAAATGTTTAATAAGCCTGTACACAGTATCTTGACATTGTTGATGCAGCTTATAATATGAAACATCCTTCCCATGTCTTCTTGCATTTCTTCTCATCCATAGTTCCCACATAATTATGGCTGGAATTGCATGAAATATAGATCTCAACTTTGGTTTGTTAGAAACCCCCCACTAGTTAATTATTATTTGTCGTAAGCTTCCCTCCATGGAAATTCCTGCACAAGTAGCAAATTGCTTCCATAGTTTTTGGGCTATGGAGGCTGTTAGAAAAAGATGGTTCATAGTCTCCTGCTCATAGTTCTCATAACAGTAACATCTGGATGCCACATTAATCCGCATCTTTTTCAGAATATCATATGTGGCTATTCTTCCTTTCCAACACCTCCATCCAAAGAAATTGATCTTGAAGGGCATTCCTTTACTCCAAATCTTACTCCACCACCAGTTGTCCTCTTTATTATGTCTGATGCCTTCAAATGCTGACTTTACAATGAAGGTTCAATTAGGACTTCCCATCCACCATGTTTTATCCCTTTCTTCTTCTATAATCCTTGGATCAAAACTTTCCACAATGAATTCAACCATTTCCTCAGACAACCTACTTCTTAGCATTTGCGTATTCCATCCCCCCGAGTCTATAAACTCCCTTACTTCAATTTCTTCTCCCATCTCCCCTTGCTCCTCTATTTAATAAAGTGCTCCCAATTTGGTCCAGTTATCAAACCAAAAACTCACCTCCCCTGCTTTAATTTGCCACCATATGTCATGGTCTATATCATCCCTTACCTCAATCATCCTCTTCCAAGCATGTGAAGCTCCCATCCCTTTAACCATAAGAGGATGAAACTTTTTTGCAGTATTTATTCCACATGAACGAATTCCATAATAAGGTGGAAGTTATAAAATTCCACCGTAGTTTGCAGAACAATGCTTTTGAAACATCATGTAACATCCGGCAATTTGAAATAACTATGAAAAGGCTTAGAAATGGGAAATAGTCTTTTTTGGGAAAGAATTTAAAAATCTGGGAAATTGGTTAAGTATGGAAAAAAGTGAGTTTTTGGCCAACTTTGAACAGTCATAACTCCCAGCTCAGGATGAGTTGGGTGTAGTTCCAGTTATTTTTGCGAAGCTCATGGAATGATCTTTCCAACGCCACTGAGTTTTCTCGATTCTGAGTTCATATGAGTGAGTTATGGCCTTTGGAAGTTGGGCAGTTGGCAGGGAGGTCCGTCCGGAAATTGTAAGGGTATTTTGGTCTTTTCCCTAACCAATTCTTTTGGTTATATTAAGGTGTTAGACTGATTTTATATCAGTTTTTCCCTTTTTAAAAGAGTGAGAGTGAGGGTTTGTGAGTGAAGAGGAGAAGAAGAGGAGAAAGAGAAGATCAAGCAAGGATTCGTCAAAGATCGTCGGGGGTGATCCCTACTAGGTATGTGAGTTCATAGTGTTGGGTTGGTTCATTCCCCCACACGCCAAACTCGTTTTAATTTCCGAGAAAAGATTTGGTTGTGGTTGTTGAAGTCTTGTGATTGTGTTAAAGTTCTTGTTGATTTGGGACATGTTTCTGGTTGTTGTTTTCGAGTTGAATCTAGTGTATGTTGAGGGGTTTTATGATATTAAGTGTTTGGGGCTTGAAACTTTGAAGTTTAGAAGGTTTAGAGTTGGAGAAACTAAAGAGAAAAGTCGAGTTTTCGGGGAAAGAGAGTGGCGCATCGCGCCACAAAACGAGTTCTGAACTTTCACCCTTGGGGCGCCGCGTCTGCCAGTGCGCCCCATCAGGCCTTCTAAACTTCGAGGGCTGGCGCCCCGCGCCTATCAGAGCGCCAAGGACGCCAACCCATCCCATTCATTCCCCACTTTTTCATGCATGTTCCTTGGTAATGTACCTATGTTTCATAGTTGTTTTCAACACTCTAAGGTACGTTTAAAAGTCAAGAACTCATTCATAAACATGAGAACATTACCCTTGAATTCACAATCCAATTCGAGGAAGGTTAGGATCAAAGTCAAGTGAAGTTAGAGTCAAGCTTAGAAGTTGAGAAGCAAGTCTTTAAAGTTGTTCAAGAGTCTTTAGTGAACGTTTTAACTTCATTTTAAGGCTCAAGTTTCAAGTTAAGAAAAGAGTATAGAGTTTCAAGTTAAGCCAATAGTATAAAGTTGAGTTCTTTTCTCAAAAGTTATTAGGGAACTATGTAATCCCAAAGAAGTTTTAAAGGAATGTTTTCACATTTTAAACAAGATTGGAAATTGAGATTTCCAAAGAGCCTTCGGGCTAGTTTTCCAAAAAAAGAGTAATCGCTTTCTAAATGAAGCAAGAGAGAAAACTGAGATTTCCAAGATAGCCTTTGAGCTAAGTTTTTGAGTAATTATCTCAAATCAGCAGGAAGAATATGTTTTAAAACTATAAGAGCCAGTACATTTTTGGGAGTAGTATTGAGCACCGAATTGGGGGAGCGTTCAAAGAACCCACAGCCCCCATAGAACCATGTAGCCATTATGGGTAGAAGAGGTTCATACTTTTTAGATGAATCCTTTTCAAATTAGACTAGTGGATCCATTAGGCAGTTCAGGTCCTATACCTTTGGCCTGCTATAGGATGCTCTGGCAGTGTGAGGTTGATCGTTGTATCATCACTATAGCTCTTATGTGATGGTTGTCGGTTAGAGAAACTCCCACAGAAATTATTGTATTTTTATATACATCAGTTCATTTGTATTTCTACATACATCTCAGGCTTATTGTATCTTTGTATACACACAGAGTTTATAACATGTTTTAAACATTTTTTCTTTATATTGCACTTGTTTTCAATTGCCTTATATTGAAATGAGTCAGTCAGGCTGAGTTGAGTTGAGCCAGGTAAGTTATTCAGTTTCTTCCAGATTTCCTTCTAGCCTATGTTGCTTAGCTTTCCAGCTCGCATACTCGTACATTCCATGTATTAATGCCAGTTGGCCTGCATCTTATTATGATGCAGATGCAGGTACCCAGGATCAGCATCCAGCACGCCGTTGATCCAGCTGAGCACTCCAGAGTCAGTGGTGAGCCTCCTTGCTTTCCGGAGGACCCTATTATTTTGTGTTCTTAGTTTTGGCTTTAATAGGATGTTATGGGGTCTGTCCCAACATCCATCTCAGTATTATAGAGGCTTCATAGATAGTCAGTCAGTTAGTATTGAGTCTCTCATCTATGTATATATATAAATATTCCATTTTGAGACTCGAGTTGCCTTTTTGGCCAGATTTATCAGTTGGGTTGTTTTATGACCTTTCATTGCATTGAGTTATTCTATTGAGTTAGGTTTCCGCTGAGTTAAGAAAGCCAGGCCAAGGGTTCGCTTGGGGCCAACAATGGTCTCCGAGTGCCAGTCCCGCCAACGGTGTAGGCTCAAGGCGTGACACATCATGTAGAGATCTGAGTCCCACACCTTCTTCAGTTCTTGGAAAACACATGTCCTCCCATGATATCCAGTACTTTCCTTTCTCCCCTCCTATTTTGCTCCAGAAAAAACCAGCAAATAATTGATGTAACTTCTCTATGATTTTCTTCGGAGGGTTCATTGCTAACAACAAATATATTGGCATAGATTGAAGCACATTTGCTATCAAAATGTATTTCCCTTCATGAGATAACCATTTATTCTGCCACATCATTAATCTTCTATGAACCCTCTTTACCAGTTCTTCAAAATGTGAAACTCTTTTTCTTCCATAAAAAACTGGACATCCTAGGTAGATAAAGGTGAAAGACCCCTGCTTTATACCTGTGATTCTCCTTAATCTCAACCCAACAATTAAAGGCCTATTATCATATAGTAAAAGAAACTTTTATCTAAATTCACTATCTGGCCTGAGATAATCTCATAGCTTCTCAGCACCCCCATCATCTTTCGAATAGACTTTCTCTCACTTGAGCAAAATAAAATTGTATCATCTGCGTATAACAGGTGATTGATATAAGGACTCCATTTTGACATTCCATAACCCCTAAATTCTGCATCCTCATTCAGCTTATTTAGACCCCTGGCTAGAACTTCCGCAGCTATTATGAACAATGTTGGAGATAAATGATCTCTTTGTTTCAACTCTCTTGATGCCTTAAAGAAACCATATGATTTTCCATTAACTAATATCGAATACCAATTATTCAAAATTAACCTCCAGACCATATCAATAATGATTTTCGAAAAGCCAAATCTCCTTAGAACTTTAATTAAAAAGAACCAAGAGACCCTATCATAAGCTTTTGCCATGTCCAACTTCACTACCACATTTTGATACTTCTTCCTCCTATTAATGTCCCTTATTATCTCCTGAGCCAAAAGAACATTTTATGTAATGCTTCTCCCTTTAATAAATCCTGATTGATTCTTCGATATAATATCTGGTAACCTTTTCGATAGCCTTTCATGCAGCACTCTAGATATGATTTTATTTGCAAAAGTACTTAGACTCATTGGTCTAAGATCAGTGAAATTTACAACCCTATCCTTTTTTGGTAGCAACACCAAATTAGTGTGTGAAACAAAACGAGGAATTTGTTGTCCACAAAAAAAAGGCTTTCACCATTTTTGTAATATCCTCACCTATCTTCTCCCAGCAATTTTGGAAGAATAGTCTAGAGAAACCATCAGGACCGCTTGTACTGTCTCCATTCAACGCGAAGATTACCTTCCTGACCTCCTCCCTAGTTGGCATTTTAATCATCTCTTCATTCTGATTTGAAGTAATCAACTTGGGAATAAGATTCAACATACTATCATCTTCTTGTGTGCCCCCATCTTTGAATTTCTCTTCAAAGAAAGAAATTGCCTCTGCTCCAATATCATCACTATTATTCACTACTCCCGAGCTGTTTCAATTTCTGTCAGGAACAATTTTTTCCTTCTTCCTTTTACATAATTATGGAAGAACTTAGTATTCTTATCTCCATCCTTAAACCACTTCATCCCAGCTTTTTGTCTCCAAAATCCCTCCTCAATGTATAGATATTTTTCAAGTTAGCCTCTGCCCTTTTCAATTCTACCTTGTTTTCATCATTTATATTAATTTCCAACTGGATTTCCTTGACCTTGACATTATCTTCTAGGGTAGCAACCTGCTGGAATAGATTTCCAAAAGTATCCTTGCTCCAGTTCGCCAGTGCCCCTTTCACTTTTTTCATTTTCGCTTGAAATTCAACAAACGGGCAACCCACGAAATCGATTTTCCAGTTTTCATCAATTATTTTCTGAAACTGGGGATGTCTTGTCCAGAAATTGAGAAACTTAAAAGGCCTGCTTGTCACTTCCTCCTCCGAATTGCATATGACATGTAAAGGTGCATGATCTAATCATTGTCTCACTAGATGGTGCACTTCACTGGTAGGCAACATATTGATAAACTCCTGATTTCCAAAGACTCTGTCAAGTCTTTTAAATATACTCTCTCTTTCAATCCTCCCATTCCACCAAGTAAACCTGCTACCCACAAACTTAAGTTCATTTAAAGCACAATTATTAACGCAATGACTGAAATCTAATGCCTCAAATTAAGTAAAATCTAAACCCCCTTGCTTCTCCTCCTCATTTAGTATAGCATTAAAATCACCTCCTACCATCTACAGGATATTAATGGTTACAAATAGCGCTTCTAACCATTAATATATTTCCAGTGCATTACACCTAGCATACACTGCAGTACACATCATCTCCATATTGTTCTTGCTTAGCTTCACTGTTATTTGTTGCATACTGTCGCTCAACACTTCACCCCTCCATTCGTCCTCCCAAAAAACCCAAATTTTCACAGATACATTGCAATATGCATTTTGACAACCTAACTTTCTTTTGTATTGATCTACCTCATTTGGATCCTGAAATGGTTCCATAAGAGCTATAAAATTGTATTTATGACGCATATTTAGACCCATTAATCTCTCAAAAGCCTTCTGAGATTTAACCGATCTAATGTTCAAAAAAATTGCTTTTCCAATCATTGAGAAATGTCTTCGGATGATCTTTCCCTGCTACTCCTTGTTTTTACTTGAAGTGGAACAATATTCTGGCTTGTCTTTGATCTCTTGGCTCCACTCTCCAGCATTTTTAATTGTCTTAGAGATAAATCCCCATCCCTTCCCACCTTATCTATGTTATCGTCAAATTCATCGTCTTCCTCAGTATCCCTTCTCTTTTGAATCTCCGCTACTGTCAACTCTTGTAGGTCAGGAAGCTCATCCCTCAGACTCCCTTTATCTCTCCTTTTAATTTTCGACAGTACCCCATCATTGTCCTGCACCTCATGGTATTCAACCATCGCTAAACACTTATTTCTCATATTACTACTTCTTACATCCTTGTCATTGATTTTTTCACTCTCTTTTTCAGCAATATTTCCCCTATTCTCAATATTGTCACTCCCTGCTATATCTACTATTTCCTCTTCTTTTGTCCTCTCCCACATTATTATTGGATTTGGTTGTTTCTTTGAACACTTCCTCAACCCATTTCCTTATCTTTATCCTCTCCACCCCTCTCATTTGTCCACCTTCTATTTCCCCACATTCCTCCTGATCATTCAAAGCCCCAAAAGTATTACCTGTTTCAATCCCTTCCTGCTCCTTTTGAATATTTTTCTTATTCCAGACCTGTTCTGTTTTCCCTCCCCACTGTCGACCTACTCATGTTCCCTTTCTATTTGTATGCACCTTGAAAATATCACTGTCTTTTCCTAGAATCTCCTTCTGATTTTGCCCCTTCCTCTGCTCAGTCCCTTTTTTTTCCTCTTCCTTGTCTATCTCTTCTTTCTTTCCCACATCTGCATTTGGATATAGTTCCGGATGTAACACGTAACATTGCTCCTCATCATGTCCCTGAATTTTACAATTCTTGCAATATTTTGGGACGTGGTCGTATCTGATTGTGATTCATTTCTCAGTGATCTTTCCTGAATGTTTTCTCATGCCTACATTTATTCTTTTTGGAAACTCACGTAATAAATCAACCTCCACATTCACCCTTTCACAACTAGGTCGAGTATGATTCCTTGTTGCTAGGTCTACTTGTAGAGGCTTTCCAACTGCAGCTGCCAATGAAAAAATTTCTTTCTTCACAAAGAAATTGGGAGGCAGTGATGGAAAAGATATCCATGCTATAGCCGTTAATGTTTCCTCCTCCGGATTGAACATTGGCTCCCACTTCAATGTTTGCATTGGATATGTCCAACTATGATGCAGGATGTAAAAGGTCGGCTTTGACAGTAGATTAACGTAGTCCTCCAGGCATGACACCCTTATCAATATATGTCTATTACTTAGCAATCCTATGTTACAATCACCTTTCAACTCGCATTGTTTCGGGATTATTTTTATCAAATCTTGAATCTCAGGCCACCCATATGAAAATTTTCCTATCACTGCATACTCCAAATTTTCCTTCGCAATCATCTGTTCTACCTCCTTCTCCTCTCATACTATTCTAGGTTCACCATGTAGGTACACAAAAGGTTTCAATGCAGTCACGATGGGTTCTCATGACGGACGTACAACTGCTAAATAATTAAGCTTAGATACTGACTCTCTTTCCTTTGGATCTGGATCAACCCCAGTGGAAGGTTGACTGGGCAAATTGGTGGTGATTGCCACCGGAAAATCAAATTTATGTTACCGGCGGCTAGGTTAAACTTCTAAAAGAGATAATTTTCAACTTGTAGGACTTTCTGATATTTTGTATACCTTATCCATTTAAATCATCATAACATAGTAGAACTATTACCTTAGTAACCCTAAGGTATACTTGTGCAATATATGGTTGGCATCCCATAATACCAATCATATTAAGTACCCCTTTGAGGCCACCTTAGTCACACATATCATCCTTAAACCTCATCATAGACAATAGTCATAGATAATGAAATGGTCATGTACATTAACTTGAACATAAGGAAAGTCATTCAATAGCAACAATCCATTCCACATATATAGTTGCATACATTCATACATTTTCATAGCATTAGAAACCACCCCATAACCCCTTGCAAAGTCTACTTGTGCAATGTACAAGTGAAGTCTCATACCCCTACTCCTACTAAGTAAAGCTCATTAATTTTTGTCATATTCATAATCTTATCATGTAGGGAAATTAGCCTTAACCGATATAGACCATGTGAGCTATATGGAATCCGGTGTAATGTAACCCCACACCGAAAAAAAGTGTCCTACTTGCCTAAGGTAGAACTAACATGTATTAGCTTTTAGGTGGATCCACTAGCTAAAGACCTATGTGGGCACATAATTAAAGGATAGGGAGATTGCTACTAGAAACCCAGACTAACTTAGGTATAATGTTTCCATCTCATGAGATAATCGTGTTGGGAACCCGAACTATCTAGCATATAAGGAACCCATGTGGAAAGCCGGACTAACTTGCGTAAAAGCTTCCATCTCATAACCGTATCCACTCGGTGCTAAGCATAATTCCCTTTAATTTCATGTTAATTCTTTACCTAAGTTCATGTTCATGGTAGGATGCCTTAGCAACTCAAACCAACATGGTATCATGGTAGCTCATAGATTCATTAGGTGAGAATTAGCCTTTCAACCTTAGAATCAACAACATGTGAGTAAACCTTTCACATTATATGCATAGTATGTTCATGAGAGTGACCTTTCAATCAACACAACAAGCTTATCATAATATACATACATACTTCATGTATAATCATGTGTAGGGGTAAGGGGAGAATTACCTTTCAACAATACCACAATTCACACAACAGTCGTAGGATCTTCACTTTCTAAGTGAACCACAAGTTCATACACAAGTTTCATCAACATGTACAAACCCTCATAATCTACCCTTCAAGGGTCATGAATCAAGTCTCACAATCACGCCTAGAAATACTACTATAGGCATGAATAACAACATAATTTCAATAACTAACATCTCATAGGCACAATTCATAGTAATCATCTTGCATCAATACACCCATCACAATTCATGAAATTGGGTCATGGGGAAATTCATGGGTTCATGGGGAATTTGATCATAAAATCACCAATAAACAACAATTCAATCATAATAATAGTCAATTGACTTATTGAAATCGTTTTTAGGAAGAACCCATGTTATAGATTGAAAACCCTAGATTTTGAAGAATCTACTAATTTGAAATTGAGAGTTTTTGGGCTTCATGGAAGAAAGATTTCCATGAATCAAGACCCCCATACCTTGATTGAAGATTTCCCCACGAATTGGAGTTGAGAAGATGAGTTCTCAATCCCTAGCCTTCAAGTTCTTGATCTTCTTCAATGGAGGATTTCTAGTGAGAGAAATATTGGAGATGAGATGGGTCTTCTTTTAATTCTTTTAAAAGTGACTTAATTGAAGGAATTTCAAGTCTAAAAATGTTATATAGTTATTGGGAAAAGAATAGAATGATGTTGGTTCAACTTGTGGAAGAATAATTAAAGCCCCTAAAGTTTGGACTTAAAATCTGCCTAGGTCCCGTTTTAGCTCTCCTAATGTACCCCCTAGGTCGCCAAGGGTACTAGGCAATATGCCTAATGGACCCTTGGCTCGTCTAAAGTTACAGAATTCTCCATAATTGAGCCATTCACTTGGGCGATGAGGGGGGGTCTTTGGGCAATTCGCCAAGTGGGTTGGCAAGCCCCGACCTAGCTCGCCTAAAATTACAGTAGCTAGGTGTAGATGAGGCTGCCCACTAGGCGAGGGAGGGTCCTTTTGGCAGATCGCCAAATGGCTTGGGCGATGGTGCTGCCCCATTGCGAAAAGGTCCATTACACTAATTGATTTCATTCCTTTTTCTTAGGTGATTTAAGCCCTTCCCCTCTCTCTAGACACTTATCCCAATCATTTTAGCTCTAGTTAAGTCTACACATTTCCGGAGTTTTACAATTAGTTCATCTTCACCATCCGCTGGACTTTTAGGAGCTCAAGCCTCCTCTCTTATTTGTCAAATTTGTGGGTTTCCTGGTCATTCGGCATTACAGTGCACTAATCGTTTTAATCATGCTTTCGTTGCTAATGATCTTCCTAAGTCTTTTGCTATTATTTTTGTTGGCGAAGCAAATGACTAGACTTGGTATTTTGACTCTACTGCATCCGCTCATATGACCCCTTCGGAAGGTAAATTCTTGCATAAATCACCTTACACTGGTCTTGATCGTGTTTTGGTTGGAAATGGTACTTTGCTCAATATTAATAACATTGGATATGCTCAATTTCCATCTAAAACTCATCCCCTCCACTTGCGCTCCATATTTCATGTTCCCCAGCTTCGTCATAATTTACTTTTTGTCAAGAGGTTGCGTAAAGATAATAATTGTTTTATTAATTTCGATTCCTCTTCTGTTTCTGTTAAGGATAAAGCCTCGAGTCAAACTCTCATGCAAGCCTCTAGTAAGGGTGACGCTTATCCACTATCATCTTCATCATTGTCTTCTTCTCCTCAAGCATTTGTTGCTCTACGTCAACCTAGTGATATTTGGCATCGTCGATTAGGTCATAGTAGAGCTCATACTTTAGATTGCCTTAGGAAAAATAATTCAATTACTTTGCTTAACTCCTTCAGTAATCATTGTATACCTTGTCGATTAGCAAAATCTAAACGATTACCATTTAATTCAGTGGATCATTGCAGTTCTTTCCTTTAAATATTATTCATTCAGATGTTTGGCAAACACCAGTTTTGTCCAACTTGGGGTATAAATATTATGTTATTTTTGTTAATGATTTCTCTCGATTTACGTGGCTTTATCCTATGAAAAATAAATCTGAGATTTTTGTACATTTTTGTGCCATTCAGAGGTTAGTGGAGAACAAATTTAACACCAAAATAAAGACTTTTCAAAGTGATGGAGGTGGTGAATTTGATAACATGGCTATCTAACAGAACCCTTCTCTCTCATAATTTCCTTAGTTGTCTAACAAGTTAAATGCTTATTTTAACAATTATGTTTTCCTTGTTCACTTGTATAGTGAAATCCAAACATGACGTTTACTTTTTCAAATCTTGTTTAATTAGGAATTGCCAGAATATCAAAGAGCAGATGCTGTAAGCAGCATGGTGTATGAGGCAAATGCTAGACTGAGGGATCCTGTATATGGTTGTGCAGGGTCAATTTTCCATCTACAAAAGCAAGTGAGTGATCTCCAAGCACAATTGGCAAAGGCACAAGCTGAGATTGTCAACATGCAATGCTAACAAGCTCATCTGTTGGAGCTAATTTGCATGGAAATGGGCCAATGTCCACAAGCAATATCACCACCACAACAATCTTTGGACATGCTTTCACACTTTTCTAACTCGAGTATTTCTTTTCATAAGTCTTGTCTAGACACTCCTCAACAAAATGGGGTTGTTGAATGGAAACATAGACACATTATTGAAATAGTGCGTACCGTTCTTGCAGAGGCTACTTTACCATCTCACTTTTGGGTTGATACCGCTTATTATGTTGTTTATACCATCAACAGATTGCCAACCCCTAATTTACAAGGATTTTCTCCTTTTGAAAAACTTTTTCATCGCCCTCCTAACTATAATTTTCTTAGAATCTTTGGTTGTGAATGCTTTCCAAATATGTCATCTTGATTATCTAACAAGCTCCTTCCCTGTTCAATCCATTGTATTTTCCTTGGGTATGCTTCCAACTCTAAAGGGTATCGTTGTCTAGATCCTAAAACAAGTCGTGTATATGTAAGTCATCACGTTGTCTTTCATGAGTTAGTTTTCCCGTATGCCACACTGTGTTGTCCTTCGCAAATATCACAATCCTCCACCTTCTTTAATCCTCTTGTGGTTACGTCGCCTTTATTTTCGATACAATCATCTACTCAATCTAGACCTTTTGTGACTTTTTCCGACTTTCCAGTCACTCAACCTCCTCCGTCTGCTCCTTGTTCAACCTCTACCACTATACAACCATCTGTTGATCCACTTAGTGAGTCCCACTCTGAAGATCTTTCACCATCTATACCTCTCTCTTTGCCCACTACAACTTCTTCTACTTCCACTTCCGCTAATACATCTCATGCAATGCAACCTCGCTCAAAATCTGGAATTTCACTATTAAAAAAACTGTGAATAGCGACCTATAAATACCGACCTCCGGAAGCAACTTCAACGAGCATCCTTTGCCCTAGTTCATTTCCAGAAGCAACAATGAAACCTGGAAGTTGTTCTTTCATTGTGGATAAAAGCATGTTTAAGAAAGTCTTTGTATCTCTAACAGCCATTTCGTTGCTTGGCAGAAAGTACTCAACTACGCATACAAAATTGTTGGCGCATATACTTTGCAAACAAATAGCAAAACTCTGAGTGAATCTAGCTTTTCGTGCACCAGGCACCAAAGGGTACTCTTCGATGCTTAATAGAGTAACATCTTTGCAAAAGCATGAACCTTGGGATGCAAATGCCCTTCCCACCAATGCCTCACCGCTCTTAATATGAGAGACCTTAGAAGCATATTCAAATTCATGATTAATTAAACTGAAATATTCATTTGTAGAGGCAGCAGCACGATACAAGACTTTCGAACAGGCAGATCTGGAAAAAGAAATCCAAATTTGTGCAAAGGGAATCCACCTATCTTGAAGGATCCTACATAACCCGTCCTTTATATCACGAAACATCGGCTATAAAAATGATAAGTTATGAAATTAGTGGGACTGATCTCTTTTTTGTTACTTTCATTTATTTTGTTTAGTTTCGCCAAAATAAAAAGGGCAGTAACACCTTACCTTTGGAGGTCCAGAAAGCATGTCCAATGTCCAGTTACGAATGTACGACCCAACTGATTCGAAAGTCCACCTCTATGATGGAAAATTAAACAAGGATTATGGAATTGTTCAAACGGAATATAAACAAAAGTGAATAACCAATGTCGTTGAGCAAATACCATGTAGGCTGGAAAAAGGAGATATAGTTGTGTAGATACAATCTCAAATACACCAACGCACAGCTGATAATGGCGGTTGGAAAATGGAAATGCATAATAAGAATGAATTCCCAAGGGAATTGCAGTTTGAAGTAGTGGAAACTCTGCAGAGGAGTAGCTTCTGACATCGGGGTTATATTCAGGCAAGCGTCTTGAGAAAACTCGTCCTAGGGGACCAAATGGAATTTCGTTGTCAATGGGAATCAAAGTATCTAGACAGAGCTTCCTGTATGAAGAGTGCCTCTTATCAATTCCCTTATAGAAAGCAAATGGTTGATCCGCAGTGGACAGGAAAGTAGATCCATTGATCTTGATGGGTGCCCAGAATTGAACCAGACAAATATTTGAAGTAATGATTTCCTCCATAACAGATAGGATGCTCAATTTCCCAGTTGGAAAGATGGGGACAATAGAAGAAGCTGTATCAAAAAGATGATAAGATTAGTGCTAAACAAAAATTGGAAAATATTCACAACAGACTCACTCACAAAAGATGTACTGAATGGATCGCTGGTAGTCCAACTCGTCGTTGTGTTTCATGCTCCAAAATGCCCAGCCATTGGGCTTCAGTTGACGCATGTTCAGTTTACAAGGCATTAGGTCACATACATCTGAAGGTTGCTGAAGAAGATGCTCCATACTATACAAATACAATTTCACTGCCTTTGCCCCGTGGCTCTGCTACTTATATAAGCAAAGTTGTGGATCAACTGTCCAAAAGTCGTCGAGTTACTACTATTTGTTCAATCATCCATAATTCTCCATTTATATCACACTAGTAAGTAATTAAATAGTAGTATTAAAATACCTCTACTATTTGTTCAATATATAAAATCATTCATAATTCTCCATTTATATCACACTAACTAAATAGTAGTATTAAAATACCATGACATTTATTTAGGGTGTGTTTGGTATGAAGGAAAATGTTTCCATGGAAAATGTTTTCTTGGAAAACAAGTGGATTTCTAACTTATTTTTCTCATGTTTGATTGGTGAGTATAAATTTATTTTTTTAATGTTTGGTTGGTAAATGAAAAATATATTTTTCAGAAAATTTCTTTTATATTTGGCTTGAGATTAAAAAATACTCTTTAGAAAAATAATTGAAAGCTGAAGTAAAGTTTTCAAAAATGTTTTCCTTAATTTTTGAAGGAAAATCATTTTCCTTAAATTTGAGAAAAATGAGATAATTTAAAAAACATTTAAGCCAACGAAACATTAGAAAATAGAATATTTTCCATATTTCCTTAGTACCAAACACACCCTTACACCGGCTCAATTTATATGGAAACGGTGCAAATGGATCAAGAAGCTCAAGAGGTTCAACAAGCTCCACGTTGTACCCAATGTGGAAAAGCAAAAAATCGTACTATTTGTTTTTTATTGAATTTACAGAAAGGAGCAGCCACTATACTATTTGTTCTTTATTGAATTTAGTCTCTAATTTCACACATACTTTGGGATTGGGACCTACAAATTGGGATAATAGGAAAATCTTGAAAGGTTCAAAAAGTTGTGATTTTATTATTTGTTGAAGCTTTTAAGTATGTGGTCTGCATGTGAATCCTTAATCAATATTAAAAGAAAATTAAAATTTGTATAAATAATGTTTACAAATCATATCCTAGTTGAACAAAAATTACCAAAAAAGTTCCTATAATGTGATAAATATAAATAATCTATCTATTTATATCTATATTATTTTATACAATATTATAAGCATGTAGGTCCTTACAAATGTTAATTGAATTGTTTGTCTTTTATTAAAGGAAAAAGACTCAAATATGTCATCGAACTTTCCGAAAAAGCTTATTTATGTCATCCATTAAAAACTTAACTCATCTATGCCATTGTTGTTAAAGAAAAGGCTCATCCAGACCAATTTTTTTAACTCCGATTTTACAAAATCACTTTATACACCCCAAAGGTTTAACACTTTTCAATTGAAGTTTTTGGGTCAAATGTACTCTTTTTGCTTGTCCTTCCTTAAAAACACCAAGAATCTTCTTAAAGGTGAGCATTTCGATTTCCTACTTCTGTAGTTCAATTCCTAGTCCTTAAATAAGGTATTTGTGCCCTTAGGGGATGGTTTGAATTCATCCTTATCACAATCCAAAAGTCAAGTGTGATGACACCTGCCTTATCCCACTAATACAGGTCAACTTAAACAACCCTTGGCAATGGCAATAACAGAAGTAAGAAAGAAATCAAGAACTAAACATAACATAATAATGCAAAACTCTTAATATAACACAACTTTCCCCCAAAACCTAGTGTCACGTGTACAAGCCTTTAAATAATACAACAGATTCAAAAGAAGTACAAGTCTACAATAATGGGATAGTAGAAAGACATCATCAAGAGTATGTGATAACTGTTGAGATGATCACGAACTCCAAAGGCAAGTCTTGAATGAAGATGTGAGAGGATGATCAAGATGATCCAGACTCGTAACCTACACAGGTGTGGAAAGCAAGGGAGTAAGTACCAAACAATAATTGTACTCAACAAGCATTCCTAGCTAACCCTAAGTAAAGTGATATCGAACACAAGCACCCCGTCACACCTTTTGAACCTCCTCAAACTACAATCTTCATAGAATTTAGAACCAACTCATCTAACAGTTTCATAAGTAATTGAGCAACGCGTTACATGTAATACACTGTTATTCACATATCAGAGTCTCCATAATATCACCACAACCTATCAGATCTAGATAGCCACGAAACATAACAACTCACTCATAAAAGACAAGAATGACAATGAGGTGTGAATACAATGCAATGCAATGTCATATAGAATAAAGCATGTTTGTTCTGTTGATACACACTCGCTGACTAGTATCCCGGGACACATGGAGGACCTATATGTCCATGCATTCACTACACAACTGATAACTAGAAGCTCAGGACCCATAAAGGACATATTAGTCCATGCATCCGTTGGATGCATTTTTCATCGGTATAAACATCAATCGCCGAAATTATTTTCCATCGGCATAAACATCAATTGCCAGAATCATTTTCCATAAGCATAAACATCAATTGCTGGAACCATTTTCCATCAACATATCACGAATTCAAATCCCATAATAGTGTTTCAGATTCAATGCAAATAAACATGTTCACATGTATAATAGAAGATAAATTCCACATCAATAACCAATCCACACACACATTATGACACATCATCAAAAGTGTGTCAAGATAATCATTCAAGCTATTCATGACACATCACACATTATTATATCTACCAATTCATTTTTTCCCACATGATCATTACAAATATTCGGGCAACGTTTAATAACAAGTATAATATACGAAGACCTTCACCATTCCCCATTACTCCCAATTACCTAACAAGACATACAAGGTTCAATATACTTAACAAAAGGTTAAAGAGGCCCACTTACTTCAAAAAAGAAAGAAATAAACTCGGTACTATTCATATCAATTTATTTTAATTTTTGAACGTCTATCTATTTATATCAATTTATTTTAATCTGTTCAAATTCAAATTAACGTGATCTATTTTTAAATTTAGATCACCCGTTTATTTTCCACCTCTAAATAAAGTCAAAATTTAAGTTTGTGGACAAGTGTAAATGGATCAAAAAGCTCAAAAGGTTCAAACAGACTTAGTTACTAATTAATCATCATATCATATATTATTATAAGTGAAAATCTTTAACCTCAAAGTTGGATTATCATTTTGCCCTTATCTTACCCCTAAAATAAATTAAATATTAATATTATTTAATTAATTAAATATTAAGTAATAGTTATTTTTAAATTCATGCATCAAACAAGATTTTAATGCAATCATATATTCATTTACTAATTAAATGTGGGTAATGAAGAGTCTAATAACCTTCAATTTTAATTTGTAAGATAAGCGGGGTAATGAAGAGTCTATCAAAGACACTCACACAACATTATTTATATTCCCTTCTTTCATTCAAGTTTGTGATCATCTTACATTCTACATTAGGTTAGTCTACATGTAAAGTTTTCATTACCAATTTGTAATTATAAGATTTCTTACTGATTTATTTATTAGTATTGTTTAAATTTCATGCATATTCATCTTTTTTGTTGAGAAATATG
>JAJOOR010018442.1:0-25411 GCA_036250505.1 Solanum acaule | reverse complement strand
ATTTTGATACGGTTGCTCTAAAATTCGGGTTAGACCCATCTCCCACTCAATTTGACCCCATGAATAAGAATATGAAGTCGAATTTCCGAAATCATGCATAGATTTTGAGATATATGGAAATTACAATTATAGGTGTTTCCGAAGCACATTTTTGGGCTTTTTTTTTTTTGGGGGTCGTTTCAATTTTGATGTTAGAGATTTGCATTAATGAAAATATTTATCTCATTAAAATTAGGTATTAAATAAATAAATAATAATAATTAAACTAATACAAACTTCAAGTGGCGTTATTACAAATCATATGAACTTTTCTTCGTCTAAAATACTGAAATATTAAGAAATAGTAGATAATGAAATAAAAGGGCAATGTTTATTTAGTAATAACTATTTGAAGAAAACTTCCTAAGTAGCACTAATAAATAAAGTCATTCTTTTGTCTTGAGCGTCAAAAAAACAAATCATGACATGTCACGACTCAGACCATCGTGATTGGTACCACACTAACTCTCCGGTGGGAGAACCACTACTAAAACTCAAACCAAGAAACTAATCTAAAAATTAAGGCATTTAAGTATACGAAAACAGAAATAATAGCTAAAACTGAAGTTCCCATAAACTTCAACAAAAGATCTAACAATTAACAATGCGGAAGAAATAACCTAGAACCTGAAAGTCAATGTACCAAAACATTCTAACAATGAACCAAGTCTAAACAAGAAGGGATACAAACCCCAACTAATGAACTAATCAACTAACTAGAACAAATGTCAAAGTCCGGAAATGGTGGCCATTGTCGAAAGAGAATCCCATGGCAGCCCGGAAGAATTGGCTCACCTTTGAATTCGAAGCAACGATCACTGATCTTCTAAGCGAGGTCTGCCAATAGCCGCATGAAAATGCCTTGTACTCAACAAAATTAAGAGCAAGTGCAGTATCAGTACACAATCACCGTGTACTGGTAGGATCACACGACTATCCCACTAAGTGCAACACAAGCAAGTCAAACAACATTATAATCACATGCATATATATCAACATTTACGAACAACGAGCAACTTCACATTTCATATCAAATCATTGGTCCTCTCATGGAACCCAAACCCAAACAGTTAGCATACCGAAATGTGGTACCCGATCCCAATGTTATGCCGGAATGTGGCAACCGATCCCATATTTATGCCGAAACATGGCAACCAATCCAAGTTAGTTATGCCGGAACGTGGCAACCAATCCAAGTTAGTTATGCCGGAACGTGGCAACCGATCCTATTCACACACCACAATGACAATCACAATCACAAGTATATCTTCAGGATCATACATTTAAGTCATGATTCATGGCATTCATCATTCCTCAAACTCATTTACAACAGGTGTGATCAATAATACAGCATTCATATACATACAAATATCATAATGAAGTAAGAACAAATATACATCACACAATCAAAGAATCACAACCATCACCTACCTCAAAAAAAGCTTGAAACCCTACGAAACTTGTTCCTTCCCTTTCCGGATTCGTTCCGCTTGTTCTTGGTCTACAAACAATCAATATAATATGGGAATCAATAAACAATCACTAATTACTCAAATTACTAACAATTCTATGAACCCTAGATCAAACCCATGATACCAATTATCCAAATTAGGGTTGTTTCCACCATAGAATCTATAACAAAACCCTCCCCCATTAATATTAACCCATTTTATTACGTTCTACGGATCGAAAAATGGATTCGGGGAGTGAAAAGCTTACCTTTAGCCACAAGAATGATGAAAAATGAGTAGGAGTCGCCTGGGGTTCGTTCCTTAGCTCTAAAAGTCGAAAAGTGTGTAATAAGATTGTTTAGGGGTTTATTAACGACCTTAAGTTGGGTCGAGCCCGCCACAGCGGCCCTCACCCTGCATCACAACACACCTCTAATCCACGACGCTCAGAAAATATCCTTTGCGCTAAGATCGATTTCGGGAGTTCTACTAGCCTAAATTCAATTCCGTAAAGTCATACGGGTCCTTTAATGAGTTATCTAACTACTCATGCAATTAAAATCATAAATGATTCACCCGATTTTTACCAAATTTCCCTACACCTTTATAACTACGATTTCGTCCAAAATTGGACTAGGTTGAGAAATTTCAAGATACTACGAAAAAGTTTTCCGACCCAAAATTTTCCCCCGTTGGCTTTTCTATAACGATGGAACCCGGTCGTTACATGAAAATTCTCTAACTCTTGTGAAGTTTAATAATTTTGTTAAAAGATATTCAGAAGTATATATCTACATCAGAAGAGAAAATGTTAACAAAAACAAAGAATTTAGACTACATCATGTTAACTTCATATATTGGAACATTACACACTAATATATATATATATATATATATATATATATTAAGCAAAAACATATTATTATATTATAAAAATTATTTTCCTCAAGTACTCGAGGTTATGGAATCTACCCTCTTATATATGATGATTTACTTCTTCAGAATAGTGGTACCTCATATTCCGCTAAACTTTCAACTCACTCAACGAGAATAAATCACATGAATTTTTTTTAAATGCAATAAGAAGAAGAAGAGTACAAGATTTAAAAAAAATTGGGGTTGAAAAATGAGAGGAAGTCCCTCTATTTATAGTCAACAAAAGGTAGTATGAACAAGTGTTTTTTATTTCATTAGAATAGTGGTACCTCATATTTCGCTAAACTTCGAACTCACTCAACGGCAAAAAATCACACAAAATTATTTAAAATGCTAGAAGAAGAGTAGAATATTAATAAAAATTGTGGTTGAAAAATGAGAGGAAGACCCTTTATTTATAGTCAACAAAGGGTAGTATGAACAAGTGTTTTTTTGTGTCTTAACTGAAAAGTCATGACCTTTCCGAGAAGTCACAACCATTTGGAAAAGTCGCAACTTATTGAAAACGTCAGAACTCTTTGGAAAAGTCACAACTCATCAGAAAAGCCACAACCTAAGTTAGGAATATTATAGCAATTTAACATTCAAGTTAGGAGTTCATGCTTTTAAGGTAATATAGAATAGAATATATATATATAGATTTTGCAAGCCCTATTTATGACTAAAGGATGCTTTTAAGATAAAGTGTCAGTGATTTGTGAAATGTTTTCTCACATTTGAAAGAAATCAAGAGTTAGATGATTATATAGGTGAGTTTCATAATGAATGAAGTTATGAAATTATGGTTTATAAAGGAGCTATTCTAATATGAAGTTATGATTCGATTTGTAGTCTTAATTGTTGCCTTTCCAAGTATTTTGACTATGATATGATTATGACTTTGTGTGTTCCATTTTAATTTTACTTAGCATCGAGAGGACTTTGGAATGGAAGCCCTACTGTAGGTAGAGGTTTGGTCTTTAGAAGTAGTTCTTTTGTCCCTAACTACGTGCCCCTGTAGAATTTATCTTAGGAAGACATGGCTAGTGGATCAACCTAACCTAATATGTATGGTCCTTACCTTGGCAAGTAGGAAAATCTCTTTTCGGTGTGGGAAAGACACCGGATTCCATCTTATAGAACACATGGTGTATATCGGTTAATGGTAAATTTCCCACAAAAGAACTATGTTTTCATAAATGTTTTTATGACTTCATTAAAGAATATTATTTAATCTTATGTTATGATATTTAGATTACTGCTTTGACCTTACATTCAGTTATTTCAATTTAATTATCTATAAGTTGCATGTTTTACTAGTTGGTCATTGCATAAATTGGTGTATTTCAGTTTCATATTCATTCTTGTGTGTCAGATTCATCATGTCCAGCTACACAAAGTATCAAGCATATATCACATACTCAGTACAATTAAAGTATTGATTTGCATACCACTTGTGCGTACATTTTTCATGTGATGTTGATTCAAGTTCATACCATTAGGATCCTAGTGCGTTGGATTGCAACTTTAAACCATCAGGTGAAGAGTTCTCTTGTTTCGAGCACTCAAGTCAGTTTGTAGTTATAGTATAGAACTAGTTTTACAACACATGTGTTGCACGTGATTAAAAATTCAGAAAATATATGATATAGTAAATAGTATTGCTTATTAAGCGAAGATTTGAATAATATGCTTTGCACAAATTAATATTGCAGATTTTTTTGTGAATGTTCAATTTGGATCATTATATATATCTCTTATTCACGCAAACCTATGAAGATGGTCAATGAATTTTTTTATTTAAATGCATATATTTATTTCCATTTGTTGAGGTTCAATCATGTAATTGGCCGTATCTCAATAATATTACCTTATAGACGATATTTGTTGTGTATTTTTCTTGTCATATAACCAGATGTGTTTGCAAGTGTATTTCACGTTAAATTGTTCAGATGTCATATGAACATGTGAAGAGAACAACTACATTTTATTTTTTCGAACTAATTTTTGTACGTTAATTTTTGTTTTATAAGTTATAACATAATAAATGAGGTTCTCATTTTTGGCTCTCATATTTGACTTCTCAATTGACTGTATAAATAAATCGAAGCTAGATAAACTGTCCATAGTTAACTGAGAAATGTTTCTTTTTTTAAAAAACGGAAAAACTAAAAATTGAAAGTAAAGAATATATACTATCTGTGAAATCATATATATAATCACATGTTTATCTTACACCCAACAAAGATGTAGTTCATATACTTGTAAACAATTTTCAATTTATTCAATAAAGAATGATTCATCCAAGGAAAAGTAAAAACACTGTGTTATCACATATATAGACGCGGTATAATAATTTGAAAAATTATTGGTCAAAAGTTAAGATAAGAGAAGATGAAAGATAGAAATAATTAATGTAATAACTATGAGAATTCATAATCTTATAACTAAAGAATGTTAAAGAGTATGAATAACATTTGAAATAATTAGTAATAAGTAAGAGAATTTATAATGTTATATATGACTAAAGAAATAATGTGCAATATTCAGTACAATAGTCTATACCTACAACTATAGAAACTTAAATGGTGTCACCATTAAATAACATTTTCCTAATAAATATTACTATGATCTATGGTATAGGGATAACTAATGGCAACTTCTCAACAATATCGACTCATAAACTGGAAAAAAGAGGAGATTGTACCTACTGTCATGCTCGAAGGTTTGAATATGAGCCGCCAACATTCTATTGCGCAGGTGGATATATCAATTTAGCACCTAATGAAGTAGAAGATGAATTTTATGAATTATTTGTGGCTGACTCGGAAGAAGCCAAGTTATTCAGGAAAAATATAAGAGCGTATAATAGCATATTTGCTTTTACATCATTTGGAGTAAAGCTCGACAAAGACTTGGCATCTTCCAGGAAAGGAGTATATACATTTTCAAGGCACAAGGAAAGGTATACCATGGTCTACCATCATTAATCCCAAAGAATGGCAGACCGCCTATTTTCAACTCTACTTCTACGATACAGATAATGAATTAGCGAATAGAATGTCGGTACTACAAGATGCCAATTTATCAGAGGAAACATAATAAATGAGGTTCTTGTTGTGGGCTCTCATATTTGACTTCTCAATTGACTTTGTAAATAAATCAAAGCTAGTTATCTGACTGTCTATAGTTAAATGAGAAATGTTTCCTTTTTTTCTACCGAAAAAACTCAAAACTGAAATTAAAGAATATATTCTATCTCTAAAATCATATATATAATCACATGTTTATCTTACACCCAAAAAATATGTAGTTCATATACTTGTAAATAATTTTCAATTTATTCAATAAAGAATGATTCGAACATTGTGTTATCACGTATATAGCGGCGGTATAATAATATGAAAAAGTATTGGTCAAAATTTAAGATAAGAAAAGATGAAAGATATAAATAATTAATGTAATAACTATGAGAATTCATAATCTTATAACTAAAGAATGTTAAATAGTGTAAATAACATTTGCAATAATTAGTAATAAGTAAAAGAATTTATAATGTTATAACTAAGGAATTAATGTGCAGTAGTTGTTTCTAATAAATTTTGTACTAACATAAATAAATAAGACTTTTAATGAATGTTTCTATATTTTTATATAGTTATTAGATTTTAACTTAGTGTAGGGACAAAATGAAAATGTTTATTCCATATCATTGAAAATAACATTTATTTTGTAAATGATGTTTTTTAAATGATTCATGTATCTTCACATATTTTCACATTTGTTGTGAATTTTTTTTTCAAAAAAAAAAGAGCTCCCAACAATTTAAAATAATATATTTTGAAGTTAGAAGATCTTGTTAACTTGATAATACATTTGTGACATATATAATAATTTAATTTAAATACAAATACCTACCCATATATATATATATATATATATATATATGAACTTTTCTTCGTCTAAAATACTGTAATATTATGAAATAGTAAATAAGTAAAACAAAAGGGTAATGTTTATATAGTAATAACTATTTTGAAGCACACTTCCTAACATTCTAAATCACATAAGTAACATTGATAAATAAAGTCATTCTTTTTCTTGAGCATCAAAAAAATAAATTGTGACAATTCTCTAACTCTCTAGAAGTTCAATAATTTTGAAAAAAGATGTTCAGAAGCATATATTTACATCACATAAGAAATTGTTAAAAAAAACAAATGAATTTAGACTGCATCATGTTAACTTTATATATTGGAACATTACATACTAATGTATATATATAAAATGTAAATTGATGGCCTTTTGGTAGTGCCAATCGAGAAGTTCACAAGTCAACAACTACGAGCAAAAAAAACAAGGCAGTTCACTCAAACATCAAAAGGGGAGGTAAAGACAACCACATTTTGACAATAATAATGACGGTGTGTTCCTTCACAAACTGATAAAAAATAAGAGAAAAGGTGAATGTACAAAATGCAACATAGTGACACCAGAGAAATATTGAGTGAAGGGAAAGGACAAATACGTTTCCTGTAATTCTCAAGATAAAATTTCTCCTCTTGCTTAATTCTTCTATTGTTGGTAGAACATTGAAGCATATCATCAAAGGGGAGTTAACACCACAATCATGCACTTAGCAAGTTACAAATGGACCACTATTAGCAACTGATTTAATTTTGATATGATAAAATTATTGCAGAAAAGGCAGCACCAAACTGTCATACAACTAATAGCACAAGTAATACACCGACACAAATGTACATTTTCTGTTTTCACCAAAGAGAAATCATTTTTTTCCACTCACAAACTTGATAGTAATCAGAATATACTAAGAGAAAAGACATCACTTATAGCCTTATTCGAACTAACTCAATGACAATAAATAACACGAAATCTTTTAAAATGCAAGAAGAAGAGTAGAAGATTAAAAAAAATTGTGGTTGAAAATAATGAGAGGAAGCCCCACTATTTATAGTCAACAAAGGGTGGTATGAACAAGTATTTTTTGTGTCTTATCGGTAAAGTCATGACCTTTTGAGAAGTCACAGCCCTTTGGATAATTCACAAGTTGTTGAAAAAGTCACAATTCTTTTGAAAAGTCACAATTCATCAAAAATTCACAACCCTTCGGAAAAAGTCACAACTTATCAAAAAAGTCACAACCTAAGTTAGGGATATTATAGTAATTTAATATTCAAGTTAAGAGTTCATGTTTTTAAGGTAACTAGTTTTACAACACGTGCGCTGCACGTGATTATCAATTCAGAAATTTTAAGCGAACAATAGAATAATAATGTTTGCACAAAATAATATTGCAGATTCTTTTGTAAATGTTCAATGTGGATCATCATTTATATCTCTTATTTACACGAACATAATAAGATGGGCAATGCAAAATTTTATTAGTTAAATGCAATAATGTATATATTTTTTCCAATTTGATGAGGTTCAATTATGTAATTAGTCGTATCTCACCAATATTACCTTATAGATGATATTTGTTGTGTATTTTTCTTGTCATCTAACCATATGTGTTTTGCACGTGGATTCCACATAATCTGTTTCGATGTCATATGAACATGTTGAGAACAACTACATTTTATTTTTTAGAACTATTTTCGTATATTAATTTTTATTTTATAAGTTATAACATAATAGATGACGTTCGTTTAGTTGGCTCTCATAGTTGACTTCTCAATTGACTGTGTACATAAATCAAAGATAGTTATCTGTCTATCCATAGTTAACTGAGAAAAGTTTCCTTCTTTTTTACTAAAAATCTAAAAATTAAAATTAAATAATATATTCTATCTTTGAAATCATAGATATAATCACCTGTTTATCTTTCATCCCACAAAGATATAGTTCATATGCTTGTAAACAATTTTTAATTTATTCAACCAAGCATGATTCGTCAAAGGAAAAATAACAACACTTTGTTATAGAATATATAGGGGAGGTATAATAATATGAAAAATTATTGGTCAAAAGTTAATATAAGTAAAGATGAAAAATAGAAATAACTAATGTAATAACTATGAGAATTCATAATATTATAACTATAGAATGTAAAAGAGTGTGAATAACATTTTCAATAATTAGTAAATAACTTATAGTTACATAAATAAACAGGACTTTTAATCAATGTTACTATTTTTTTTATAGTTATTAGATTTTAATTTAATGTAGGGACAAAATGAAAATGTTTATTCCATATTAATGAATACAATTTTTTTTTGTTAATGATTAATTTTAAATGATTCATATATATTCACATATTTTCACATTTGTTGTGACTTGTTTTTAATAAAGAGAACTCAAAAAATTTTAAAATAATATATTTTGTCGTTAGAAGATCTTGTGAACTTGATAATACATTCGTAACATTTATATTTACATTAATGAAAATATATATCTCATAAAAATTAGCTATTAAATAAATAATAAAAATTAAACGAATACAGACTTCAACTGGCGTTATTAAAAGTCATATGAAATTTTCTTCGTCGAAAATACTGAAATATTAAGAATTAGTAAATTAGTAAAGCAAATGAGCAATGTTTACATATGAATAACTATTTTGAAGCAAACTTCCTGACAATCTAAATCACACAAGTAGCATTGATAAATAAAGCCATTCTTTTTTATTGAGTATCAAAAAAACAAACCATGACAATTCTCTAACTCTTGAGAAGTTTAGTAATTTTGGAAATGGATATTCAGAAAAATTATCTACATCACAAGAGAAATTGATAACAAAAACAAATGAATTTAGACTACAATAAAAATTAAACTAATACAAACTTCAACTGGCGTTATTACAAGTCATCTGAACTTTTCTTTGTCGAAAATACTGAAATATTAAGAAATAGTAAATCAGTAAAACAAAAGGGCAATGTTTATATAGTAATAACTATTTTGAAGCAAACTTCCTAACAATCTAAATCACATAAGTAACATTGATAAATAAAGTCATTCTTTTGTCTTGGGCATCAAAAAAATAAACCGTGACAATTCTCTAACTCTTGAGAAGTTTAATAATTTTGGAAAAAGATATTTAGAAGCATATATCTACATCATAAGAGAAATCGTTAACAAAAACAAATGAATTTAGTCTACAATAAAAATTAAACTAATACAAACTTCAACTGGCGTTATTACAAATCATATAAATTTTTCTTCGTCGAAAAAATACTTAAATATTAAGAAATAATATATCAGTAAAATAAAAGGGTAATGTTTATATAGAAATAACTATTTTGAAGTAAACTTCTTAACAATCAAAATCACATAAGTAGCATTGATAAATAAAGTCATTCTTTTGTCTTGAGCATCAAAAAAACAAATCGTGACAATTCTCTAACTCTTGAGAAGTTTAATAATTTGTAAAAAACATATTCAGAAGCATATATCTACATCACAAGAGAAATTGTTCAAAAATAAAATTAATTTAGACTACATCATGTTAACTTCATATATTGGAACATTACATACTAATGTATATTCTTAGCAAAAAACTAATTATTATATCATCAGAATTATTTTTCTCAAGTACTCGTGGTTAAGAATATACCTTCTTACGATAGAATAATTTACTTTATCTGAATAGTAGTACCTCATATTCCGCTAAACTTTGAACTCACTCAACAACAATAAATCACACGAAATTTTTTAAAATGCAAGAAGAAGAAGAGTAGAAGATTAAAAAAATTGTTGTTAAATGAGAGGAAACCCCTCTATTTATAGTCAACAAAGGGTAGTATGAAAAAGTGTTTTTTGTGTCTTATCTTAAAAGTCATGATCTTTTCGAGAAGTCACAACCCTTTAGAAAAGGCAAAACTTTTTGAAAAATTTACAACTCTTTGGAAAAGTCACAACTCTTTGGTAAAGTCACAACTCTTTGAAAAGTCACAACTCATCGAAAACTCACAACCCTTTGAAAAAAGTCACAACTTATCAGAAAGTCACAACTCATCAAAAAAGTCACAACCTAAGTTAGGGATATTTTAGTAATTTAACATTTTAGGAGTTCATGCTTTTAAGGTAATATAGAAGATAGATATAGATTTACCTTCACATGTATTTATTTAAAGGAGAAATTGTCACGTCCTTGCTTATTTTCATAAGTATTAGTATAGGCTTCATAGATAGTTAGTTAGAGTTGTTGTATTCACTCTAGTCTATTCCATATTCTTTTCAGATTACAATTGTTATATACAAAAACTTTGATACAAAATATATTGAACTACTAGTACACAGTTATGCTTCCGATGAGTCATTTTAATTATGTTACATGTTCATATTTTGTTGCTAATGACTATGCCAATAATAAGGGTTAGCTTGGAGTCACTTGTGATTCTAAGCACTGTGTTATGACTAAGGTGTAGTCTCAGGACACGATGGTTCTACTTGTTCTTTAACATCCAAAAAAATGTTGATAATCACAAACAATATAAATTGCAAACATCGCACTCGTAGAGAAGAGGAACTAACCTGAAATCCAATTGGTCCTCGACCAAAGTTTCGGGACCAAATACTCTATCTAACTCAACAATGATAACAAAGGTATAAAAACTCTAATGAAGCAGCAATATGGATCATAAATAATCAACATAAAAAGGAGTAACTCAAGATTCTTCTCTCCTACAGGAATGAAATCACCCAAAAGTACAAAACAACTAGCTCCATCCTATGGGGATAATATTCATCCAAGGCTCCAAGTCTAACAAAAGGAGAGGGACTTCATTAAAATTACCAGTATAACAAGATCAAACCTCACAAAGCAAAAAAATCACACGGTCCCCACAACAGGGAAGGGAACCTAACTAATGAAACACTCCCAAGAAGAAGCTATAAAATCTAAGCATACACCTAGACTCATTCCAAGGCCTTAATTTCACTGACTACCCAAAAACAAAGGGGAAACAACCCCTAAGTGATACACAACACTAAACAAATGCCTATAAAAGGAAACTCCAACGTAAACTAAAGATTGTAGAAATCTAAACTAGCGTAAGGCACAAACGGGAATAAAAAAGGATAAGGAAGATAATCCTAACCCTTAACACACAATCCTAAATCACATCCAATAAATGAGAAACATTATCTAAGAAATCTCAATGTAAGAACAAGTACACCGTAACCTACCTCAAAGTTAAACACAAACGCTCCAAAACTATTAAACTTTAGCTCTCATCTTCAAATAATCTTCGAGCACTGCCATGCTAGAAAAGTTTTTATCACAACGTCAATATGGAAATTTAGACATAACATTTACAATAATTAGAGAAAGTCCCAAAAATTGAGTTAAAATGAGAAAGTGGGATCCACACTAGGAATCCAAGAAATGACTCGGCCAAAGGATCCATAATAGCTAAAGGAACTTGTACCCAATAAAATGGGCACACTCTTAGCTAGGAAAAGGGAGAAATTTTGATGTAAGATTCTACTTGGGTTAACTTCAAACGATCATATCTATTAGAATATAAAAAGTTAAGTGTCCCATAACCTATAAATTAAAGGTATTTGAATCCTCTTTCCAACACCACCAATTTCACGTCAATCCAATTTCTGAGTAAAAAGTTATGACCATTTTTGTAACTGATACAGTGCAGTGACGAATTAGCCGACGGGAAAACATTCAAAAAGGTCTTTTTGTCTCTTTACCTCCAACAAAATCCTAAACAATTTTCTTGATTAATATAAGATCAAAACAATCAGATTTTCATCTCTTAATTCATCATTCTCTTTTCTCTCAAAACACTAAGGAAAAATCAAAGTAGAAGACTCCATTCAAGATTCTTTCAAATTTTTCAAGATTCTTTCAATCTCTTTCAAGATTCTTCTTCAAGGTAAGTCGTTCTCCAAGAATTCCTTATTTCCAACTCAAATTCCTCCATACAATTATAAATCACTAATGAAAATCATAATTCTTGTACATAGAGATTTCAAGAAACTAATTCAAAAATCTCAAGAAACGTTTTCTTGATTTTTCTACTTCAAACTAGGGTTTCAAGCTTCTAATCAAGTTCTTCTTCAAGATTCTTCAAGAACCTTGTTCTTCCAAGTATGTAAGACTAAGATAGTGTTGGACTAGTTCGTCCTCACGCCCTACATCTACTTTCAAATCAGTAAAATAAAAATGTAGGATAGTATCCCTAGATTTGAGTATTCTTGAGATAAGTTGATTTTGAGTTCTTGAGTTCAGTATTCTTTTTGAAATTCTATTCATAATTATTGAATTGCTATATGATATGTAGTAAAATTCTTGAGTTGATTCGTTCATGTCTATATTTCAGCATGAACCTTATGAATTGAGTATTTTTGAGACGAGAAAAATTGTTTAGTTATGAGTTTCGAGTTCTTGAGTCTTGAGTTTTGAGTACTTAGTTTCTTTATTGCTATTAAAATCCATGTGTTGAGTCGTTCATGTCCCAAATTCCACATGAACCCTAGGATTTGAGTTATCAATTTTGAAAAGTTTTTTAAAGCCAACACTTGAGTTCTTAAACTGAGTTTTGAGAAAAGAGATTCTAAAATATGATTAGTATGACAATTGAGTATGCCATCAATGTATGAGCAGTATGGTATCTAGATATAACATCAATGTTTATGCAGTATGACTTCCCGAGTAATCAATGATCACATTATAATATGATTTTGAAATGTTTTTTGGAAAGAGTTTTCAAGTATGAGTATAAGGGGACTATGTATTCCCAGAGGCATCAATTTTTACATTGATAAAAGAGAAACTGAGATTTCTAAATGAGTTATTAGTTCAAAAGATATTTCGAGAATAGTTACGTCTTTTAAGAGGGTAGTTTGAGCAATTATCTCAAACCAGATGAACAGATATGTTTTTAAAACATATGAGTATATATTATTGGGAGTAGTATTGTGCACCGATATGGGGGAGAGTTCATACATCTCACAGCCCCCAAAAACCATATGTGTCAACATGTGTAAAGGGTCATACTTTTTAGATGTTTCCTTATTGCTTTTAAGCATACCTTAGTGGATCCACTTAGTTGAGGTGTTCTATACCCCAGCAAGGTATAGGATAGTTTTGGCAGCGTGGGCAAGACGATGTATCATCACGTAACTCATAGTGATAGTTATCGGTTAGATAATCTCCCAAATAGAGTTAAAAGTGTATTTTTATTATATCACTTATTATGTTGAGTTTCAGAGGTGAGTAAGTGTTTTTGTAAAGTTTTAAACTATTTCATTCCTTTAATCCCTTATATTTAGTTGAGTTTATGTTTTATCTATTGCAGTCATTTCTTTCAGTTATTTGCTATTCACCTATATTACATACTTGTACATTCAATGTACTGATGTCATTCGACCTGCATCTTTTAATTGTCACGACCCGAGCGTACACCCTGGACGTGGCCGGCACTCAAGAACAATTGTTGGCCCCCAAGCGAACCCCATCCTGGCTGACTGCAAGCGGAAGACTAACTCAAGCATATAAAGCTTAAAAAGTGAATAAAAATTCATGAAACTCAAATGAAAACTCTGCATAAAAATAAATTATTCAACTCGCCATAAAATAGGCAACTTAAGTCTTTAAAACATTTAATAAAAAAAATGAACACACTTCTGAAACTCTACTGTCTATCTATGAAGCCTCTAAATGACAAACATGGAAGCCGGGACAAGACCCATGACATCCTAACAAAACTGAAAAGTAAATGAAATCCTTCTGAAGCAAGGAGGCTCACCATAACTAACTCGAACACCATGTGGTATCAACAAAGCTCTTATTGATGATCCCAAATACCTTAATATGCATCATGAAAGGATGCAGACCAAATGGCTTAGTACGTGGAATGTACGAGAATGTAAGGGGAATTCTGAAGCATAACATAAGCTTGAAACTTGATAAAAAGGGAAACATACTTACCTCTTCTCATACTTACTCAACTCAAGGAATACTCAAGGATACTCAAACTTACTCAATTCAAAAGTACTCAAGGATAAGATACTCAACTCGAAAGACTCAACTCATAATACTCAAGGATAAAGCAATAGTAAAAGATGCAATATATATGGAAAGATGTAAAAATGTAAATAGCTACTCAATGTATTGAAAAATACAATAATACTCAATGTGTATATAAAAATACAATATATCTCTGTGGGAGTTTCTCTAACCGACAACCACCACTATGAGCCTAGGTGATGATACATCGTCTTGCCCACGCTGTAAGAACAGTCCTATACTTTGCCGTCATATAGAACACCTTAACTAAGTGGATCCACTAGTCTATGCTAAAAAGCACTAAGGAATAATCTAAAAAGTATAATCCATCCTACCCATGATGGCTACATGGTTTATGGAGACTTGAGTTATTATGAACTCGCATCCCCATATCGGTGCTCAATACTTCTACCAAAAATATACTTAGATCATATTTTTTAAAACAAAACTCTTTCTCTGGTTTGAGATAATTACTCAAAACTTAGCTTAAAAGCTCTCTTGGAAATTAGTGTTTCCTTTCTTGTTCAAATGTGAAAATATTTTAACTCTTGGGAATACTTAGTTCCCGTATAGCCTTTGAAGAAATGAACTTTACTCTTACTCTTTACTCAACTCAAAGCTTAAGTCTTAAAACAAAGTTAAAACATTTGTAAAAGACTTCTTAAAATATGGTTCATGCCGAATTATGGTCGTGAACGACTCAATGCAAGGTTTTCAATAACCATAGATAGAACTCAATACTTGGAACTCAAGAACATCAATGATACTACTCATTTCAAGAATGCTCAACTCAGAGGGTTCGTGCGGAATTATAAGCATGAACTACTCAACTCAAGGACTCAAAGATACTTCTCATCTCAAGACTGTTCAACTTATAGTGTTCATGCGGAATAATGGGCATGAACAATTCAACTCAAGAACTTCATGGGTAACATGTAATAGTCTCCTGATTAGAAATACAATCTCAAAGGGGAATAGGAACTCAATACTCAAGACTTAGAACTTGAAGATACTACTCCTCTCAATGATACTCAATTTATGGAGTACATGCAGAATTTATGGGCATGAACGACTCGACTCGAAGGTCTACATAACTACATGGAACTCATGTATACGACTCTTACCATTCTCTTACTTACTTCCTCAAAACTTAGTTCAAATCAATAGTTGATCTGAAAGGATTCACAATTGAACTCAAATGCTTTCTTGAACTCTACTCTTAACTCTCTCTTGAATGTGAATTATGAATTCAAGGGTTATGGTTCATGATATGATGAATATCGTGATAACAAAGTATACTGATGAATACATTATCCTCACTCTCATGATCACTTACTTGAGTCTTGAAACAAGTTACTAGAAGTTGTAGAAGACTCCGCAAAAGGACTAAAGGGACTTTCTTAGAATGTTCGAAAGAATTCTCAAAATTTAACTCGTAACTCTACCATGAATTTAAATATGAATTAAAGGTTATGATTCATGTTATGAATGATTTCTAGGTGTTTAGAAGTAGTTTAGAGTGTTTAGAATCAAAGGGGAGTAAAGGTACCCTTTGAAAGAACTCACATGGATGAAACGATAACGAACGGGTAGGGGCAGGCGACCCTGGCACTCTGAGTGGCACGGGGCGCCAGCCCCTAAACTTCAGAGAAGTAGTTGGGGTGCTCTGGCTGGTGTGGGGCGTCAGGCCCAAACCCAAAAAACTTCGACGACTTTCTTTGCTCATTTTCTCACCCTAACTCACCTAGAATCGAACGGTTTCTTCCCCAATCACTTGGATTCGATTACTTAACATAATTACATTCTAATCTACTCAAAACAACACTAAAATCACTAAATTTTATCTCAAGTAATCATCAAAACCCCAACACAACAAGATTTAGAATGAACTTCAAGAACTCATCAAGAACTCTAATCTTTCAACTTCAAGAATGAAATGTCACTGAAAATAACATGATTGGCGTGTGGGTGAACTAACCCAACACTATGGAAGTTTGCATACCTCCTAGGGATCAAACCCATGGTGAAAATCCGCAACAACACGCAAGAATCTCGACGAATGCTTGATCCTCTCCTCCTTTCTCCTCTTTTCTCTTCTTTTCTCTTCTTGAAATCTCAACTAAAACCCGAGGCATATATTTGGATTATAAAACTGTACCTAATAGGGTTAGACCCTTAAAACATTACTAAAAATGAATTAAATCTGATTGGGTAAGGAAAAGACCAAAATATCCCTTACTATTTTCTGGTAACTTTCCTTATTTGGACAGCCTGACTTCAAAATGGAATATCTCACTCATCCGAACTTGAAACTTAGCAAACTCGGTGGCGTTGGAAATATAATTCAAAGACCTTTCATTGGATATCTTTTAGCCCACCTAAATCATCTTATACTGAGATTTATGGTCGTTTAAAGTGGACCCAAAACATAGAAGAGCTTAGGAATGACTTCAATGAATTCTCTCTAGTTCTTCTTGGAACTCAAGGTGCTACATCTAGTGACCTTAACACTTAGAAATTTTTTAAATTCCTTGGTAAAAACTCACTCACTACGAAGGATGGTTTGGGTCTTACTTCAAAACAATTCTGGGGTGTTACAATATCTCCCCCTTGGGATCATTCGTCCTCGAATGATGATTGGAATGGGTATGGTCTGGGGTTACTCTTACCAAGGTCTGATTCTAATGGTACCCTTTCACTATATTCAAGCTTAATTCAAATCCTTAGGTTCGGGTTTTTATACCTCTCTATAGGGTATCTCATCCCAAGACTATTACTCCTTACCACCACATTCAAGCTTAGTACTCTAACAACTCCATGGACTCCTACTAACCAACTCCTTCAGATCTAAGTAAGGACTCTCATTTAACTATTTCTCATTGTAAAACCTAATCCTCTTCTTCCTCCTTATAAATAACCTTAAATGGAATAAACACACCATCACTATCACGATAAGAACATCAACCTCCTCTTTTTAACATCACTCCATTACTAAAAGGACCTCCGAAAGGATATCTCCTTTACTCTTGGGAACTCATTACTATCTTACTCTCAAAAACTTGACTTGATTTCTCATTTCGTCATATCCCCCTTAGGTCTAAAGCTAACACTTGAAAGCTATGGACCTATTCCATGTTCTCTAAACTAGTCTACATCCTCTTTTACTTTAACACTCGGGAGAAGCTTATCTCATGACTACCAACTCTCCATAAGCAGGCCCTAAGACCTATTGCTAAGGTGCTTCTCTTAAGATCTTCTGATTACATACCCTCTCGGTACACCTCTTAATGCTCTTGTTATTCCTGTGACTTTGCCACACTTCACTGCCCTTATCTAAAGGTTAGGATCCCTCACTTGTACCACTCATACTTACTGCAGCTAACATCTCAATTCCTCACCTACTCTATGTCAATTCTACCATATCAAATCTCAAGACTAACATCATCACCCTCATGTTGCTATTCTTCTGATCATGACACTCATCTCAAATTCAAGCATAATGTTCATTACTAAACCCGAATATCAGTATGATTGCTCACCTACCATACTATACCTCATTACTTGATCAGTTCTATAACCTTCTGAACATCATGACCCTCTCAAACAAATCATAAGCCTAGCTTAGATATATCACTTCATAAATACTCTGCTCTCCTATTCAACAAATGAATTTAGTCTCCTCTAATACGATGGCACATCGACACCAACTCTATTCTAGTTAACAAATATATACTCTATCTCATGTTGACTAGAAACTCTTACTCTACCCATAAGGAAAACTCCTCATCAATAACTTACTGGGTGCATGACTATAATAACATAGCTTGCCTCATCACTATCTCCCTTTCTAAGATTACTAAACCTCTGCAGACTTTCCTCTAACTATGGGCTCTTTCATTACTACTGCTCATGATCTCGTAACTCAGGCTACCGCTTCGGGTGAAAATACTACCCAAGCTCTAAACATGTTTCCTCATAAGGATCTCAACTTAAACAAGATTGAGGAAAAAGAGTACAACTCGATTTTTAGCTCAAACGCGCGATTTACATGAATATGGGTGCATTCCTCTTAAACTCAATACTTCACTCACTCATGGGCTTCTCTCAAGCCCCTCTGGAGTCTCATGACTTCCTCAAGACTTTTGCTAAGAGCAACTCATCGATAAAGGACTGGATTTTTCTTTTCAACCACCTCTAGTATGACGGATAATCGAATGAATCTGAGAAACGCACGAGTATGAATAAATCTCTAGGACATAGCTCTATTGCACGATTAAGAGTATGAAAGAAGGGAAACTTTTCTTAAATGCATGTAGTCCCTCATTTATAGAAGTGGGGCCCTCACAACCATAAACGAGAACCTACCGACATGGCTTCAGAAACACCCTAGGACACTTGAACTCAATAGACTGATACCAAGTTTGTCACGACCCAAGCCTACAACTTGGACGTGGCCGGCAATTGAGAACCATTACTGGTCCCCAAGTGAACCCTCATCATGGATGACTACAAGTGGAAGACTAACTCAAGCATACAAAGCTTAAAAAGTGAATCAAAATTCATGAAACTCAAATGAAAACTCTGAATAAAAATAAATTATTCAACTCGCCATAAAATAGGCAACTTAATTCCTTAAAACATTTAATAAAATAAATGAACAGACTTTAGAAACTCTACTGTCTATCTATGAAGCCTCTAAATGATAAATATGGAAGTCGGGATAAGACCCACGAGATCCTAACAAAACTGAAAAGTAAATGAAATCCTTCTGAAGCAAGCAGGCTCACTATAGTTAACTCGAACTCCATGTGGTATCAACGAAGCTACTGTTGATGATCCTGAATACCTGAATATGCATCATGAAAGGATGCATGCCAAATGGCTCAGTACATGGAATGTACGAGCATGTAAGGGGAATTCTAAAGCATAACATAAGCTTGAAACTTGATAAAAAAGGGAAACATACTTACCTCTTCTTATACTTACTTAACTCAAGGAATACTCAAGGATACTAAAAAATACTCAAACTTACTCAACTCAGAAGTACTCAAGGATAAGATACTCAACTCGAAAGACTCAACTCATGTTACTCAAGGATAAAGCAATAGTAAAAGATGCAATATACATGGAAAGCTGTAAAAATGTAGATAGCAACTCAATGTATTGAAATATACAATAATACTCAATGTGTCTACAAAAATACAATATAACTTTGTGGCAGTTTCTCTAATCGACAACCACAACTATGAGCCTAAGTGATGATACAACGTCTTAACCACACTGCCAAAACTGTCCTATACTTTGCCGTCATGTAGAATGCCTTAACGAAGTGGCTCCACTAGTCTATGCTAAAAAGCACTAAGGAATCATCTAAAAAGTATGATCCTTTCGACCCATGATGGCTACATGGTTTATGGAGACTTGAGTTTTTATGAACTCGCATCCCCATAACGGTGCTCAATACTACTCCCAAAAATATACTTAGCTCATATATTTTTAAAACAAAACTCTTTCTCTGGTTTGAGATAATTACTCAAAACTTATCTTAAAATCTCTCTTGGAAATTAGTGTTTCCTTTCTCGTTCAAATGTGAAAACACTTTTAACTCTTGGGAATATTTAGTTCCCGTATAACCTTTGAAGAAATGAACTTTACTCTTACTCTTTACTCAACTCAAAGCTTAAGTCTTAAAACAAAATTAAAAAGTTTGTAAAAGACTTCTTAAAATATGGTTCATGCCGAATTATGGTCGTGAACGAATCAATGCAAGGTTTTCAATAACCATAGATAGAACTCAATACTTGGAACTCAAGAACTTCAATGATACTACTCATTTCAATAATGCTCAACTCAGAGGTTTCATACAGAGTTATGAGCATGAATTACTCAATTCAAGGACTCAGACATACTTCTCATCTCAAGACTGTTCGACTTATAGGGTTCATGCGGAATTATGGGCATGAATAATTCAACTCAAGAACTTCATGGGTAACATGTAATAGTCCCCTGATTACAAATACATAATCAAAGGGTATTAAGAACTCAATATAGAAATACAATATCAAAGGGGATTAGGAATTCAATACTCAAGACTTAGAACTTTAAGATACTACTCCTCTCAATGATACTCATTTTATGGAGTCCATGCGGAATTTATTGGCATAAATGACTCAACTCGAAGGTCTACATAATTACATGGAACTCATGTATACGACTCTTATCATTCTCTTACTTACTTCCTCCAAACTTAGTTCAAATCAATAGTTGATCTCAAAGGATTCACAATTGAACTCAAAGGCTTTCTTGAACTCTACTATTAACTCTCTCTTGAATATGAATTATGAATTCAAGAGCTACGGTTCATTATATGAAGAATATCGTGATGACAAAGTAGACTCATGAATACATTCTCCTCACTCTGATGCTCACTTATTTGAGTCTTGATACTAGAAATTGTAGAAGACTCTGGAAAAGGACTCAAGGGACTTTCTTAGAATGTTCGAAAGAATTCTCAAAACTTAACTTTTAACTCTACCTTGAATTTGAATTCAAAGTTATGAATGATTTCTTGGTGTTTAGAAGTATTTAGAGTGTTTAGAATCAAAGGGGAGTAAAAGTACCGTTTGAAAGAACTCAAACGGATGAAACGATGAAGAACGGGTGGGGCCAGGCGACCCTGGTGCTCTGAGTGGCGCGGGGCTCCAGCCCCTAAACTTTAGAGAAGTTGTTGGGGAGCTCTGGCTGGCGTGGGGCGCTAGGCCCCAACCCAGAAAACGTTAACGACTTTCTTTACTCGTTTTCTCACCCTAACTTGCCTAGAATCGAACGGTTTCTTCCCCAATCACTTGGATTGGATTACTTAACATAATTAAAATCTAATCTACTCAAAATAACACTCAAATCACTAAATTTTATCGCAAGAAATCATCAAAACCCCAACACAACAAGATTTAGAATGAACTTCAAGAACACCTATCAAGAACTCTAATCTTTCAACTTCAAAAATGAAATTTCGCTGAAAATAACATGATTGGCGTGTGGGTGAACTAACCCAACACTATGGAAGCTTACATACCTCTTAGGGATCAAACCCATGGCGAAAATCCGCAACAACACATAAGAATCTCGACGAATGCTTGATCCTCTCCTCCTTTCTCCTTTTTTCTCTTCTTGAACTCTCAACTAAAACCCTAGGCGTATATTTGGATTGTAAAACTGAAACCAATAGGATTATACCCTTAAAACATTACTAAAAATGAATTAAATCTGATTTGGTAAGGAAAACACCAAAATACCCCTTACTATTTTCGGGTTACTTTTCTTATTTGGACAGCCTGACTTCAAGAGAGCATATCTCACTCATCCAAACTCGAAACTTAGCAAACGTGGTGGCATTGGAAAGATAATTCAAAGACCTTTCATTGGATATATTGTAGCCCACCTAACGGATCTTGTACTGATAGTTATGGTCATTTGAATTTGACCCAAAACATAGAAGAGCTTAGGAATGACTTCAATGAATTCTCTTTAGTTCTTCTTGGAACTCAAGGTTCTACATCTAGTGACCTTAACACTTAGATAAAATTTAAATTCCTTGGTAAAAACTCACTCTCTACGAAGGATGGTTCAAGTCTTAGTTCGGAAATTTTCAGGGGTGTTACATTAATGATGTAGATACAGGTTCTTAGGATCCTCAACAAGAGTCTATTGAGATCACTTCATCTGCTCGTCTGCTTTTGAGTAAGACCTCCTTGAATTCGGAGGACTCCATTTTTATGAGTTGTTAGTATCAGTAACATTTTGAGTAGTCATGGGTCTTATCCCGACACTCGTCTATACATAGTAGAGGCTTCATAGATAGACAATTTTGGAGAGTCTTTCAGTTTCACATGTTTTGTTTAAAACTTATTTTCGTACTCAGTATATTCAACAACGTTTTGAGATTCAGTAAACAATGTTTAAACATTTCTTTCAATTTGATGCTTATATATGCTCAAGTTAGTCTTCCGCTTGTAGTCAGCAACGATGAGGGCTTGTTTGGGGAACAACAATGGTTCTTGAGTGCCGGCCACGTCCAGGGTGTAGGCTCGAGTCGTGACAAGTGAAACAATGCCTTAAGCTTTAATGTTAAACGCATAATGGAAAAAACTAAGACAGGAAGCCTCGGGGCCCAAACCAATCATGCCTCAAGCTTAAAGTGGTCCTTCAAGAGTTGATGGAACCGTCTGAATTGCATTCCCTATGAGTAGGGAATTTAAACTTATTTGAGGCTTTTTTTCTTCTTATTTTATGGTACTCAAGTAGAGAAGAGTCTAATTGTTCATTGAGTTGTGTTGATTTCACGTATTTGTTGCTTGAAAGGAATATGATGGAAAACAGTGGAGGAAGGAACTACACTTGAAGAAAAATAATCTCTGATGTTGATCTTGCGAAGATAAGTTCTCTTCTCTAAGATGGTAAACTAAAGTTAACTGGTATCTTAAGAGATCAGACAGGGTTCACTTTTGCGATGGATCCAAGAAAGGCATGGTTTGCAAACATCCAACCGATTGGCCTTGATGTCTAGACAAGGTTAGAATTGGAATTTTACGGATTTTGAACCCAAATTCTCACAAACAATTTAGGAGAAACATTTTTGCATTATTCAATTATTTATCATTGTTAAATTTTATCCTTTAGTTTAGCTTAGAATAGTATTGAAGAACTCATAGTATTGAAATTAAATAGTTTTTGTTGAGACTATGAAGCCAAGTAGCCTCATTATTTATCTTTTGGATTGAAGACTGTGTTCTTAACAGTAATATTTCATACCATATCTTCTTTCCCTTTCTTTATATTGCTTGATGTTGTGGGTGTAATTTATTATTAAGATTGGGGTTTGGTGCTAGAAATAATCAATTCCTTTAGATCTTTGATTTCTCATTCTATTGCTTTTTTGTTTGCTTCCATGCTTTTATTCATGAAACGAGTGTTGCCTAATTTTCATGTTTTCATTTATGATTTGAGAGTGCACGCTCAGATCTAGCTTAGATCTTAGTGGTTTGCTCAGAAGAGAATTCGTGAAAATTCGATTGATAATCACATTTTAGCGTTGAATCTTGAGGTTGCTCGAATGAGAGATTTAGCTTTTCATTGTTTAATGCAAGGCTTTCTTGAAATAGTGGTCTAAATTAAGGTATTAGGTTTTTTGTTGTAATACATGACTGAGACAGAAAGAATATTTGATGATATTGCACAATGAGATAAAAATAAGATTTGTGTTGTTGAAGATGACCTAGCCTACCTATGATTGAATTAGCAGGTCTTGATATTAAAATGGATCATTGACTGAGGGTTCAATTCCAAATTTCCCAATTCCCAATTATCCATTGCTTGATTTTTTGTTTTCACAATCTTAATTTGGTTACCTTCACCAACCACCTTTTGATAATGGTGTATTATGAAGTTTAGATTCAAACTAGGAGCTTGTATTTCTTTGTCTTTACAACTGCCAATAAATTGTTCCTTTTGGGATTTGACCACGATTATCTTGTTGGGTATTTTTATTTCCAACAACCTCTTACTCTTTAGATCATTTTGAGGGTATATTGAGGATTATCAAAATTGGCTCCATTAACGAGAAAGCATTAGAAGTATTGATCTTTTTAAGGATTTATAGTTTACTTCTTTCTATCTAAATATCTAATAGTTGCCATTACTTTCTGTTTGATTTGCGTTTGTGATTTCATGTGATAACAATAAAATTCTTCGTCTTGTAAGCCCTATGAGGATAGCCCATTACCTTGTCTTGAAGAAAATTGGCTTGAGATGATCATTGATGAGCAATTGGGCGTATGCAATAGTTTAAATCCAATAATATTCCAAGATGTCGGAATCACTCAATTGGGGGGGAAATAATTATTAAAGTCAATGCTCAAATGACCTAGTGAGCTTCTTACTCTTGCCTAATCCTCCAAAGAGAAAATGATTTGAAGTTTGGTAAGAAATTCAAGTCATAAAAGTGGATAGATCGAGAGAAACTCTTGATGCGCTCATGTACTACCCATAATCTTGGGAAAGAAAATGATCTAAAGTTGGGGAGAAGGTTCATTACCTCCAAGTGGAAATACAAAGGGTGATGTAACTAGTGTCGTGCCTCAACATTAATTTTTTTGCTTGATGGGAGGTAACTCATCAGTATCTCAATAAATTTAATTCATAGTTTAATATGATTTTTTGAATTTAGGTTTGATTAGACTTTTGTTTTGACTAATCCTCATGATTTTAAAATGTTTTGAGTTGATTTAACTAGGTTTGGAGACAAAGATCATCAATTAAATGAAATTCGGGGCTGAAACCCTTCAAAATTATGACTTGGAGAACCTTTTAGGTGCACAGGCTCATCCAATAAGGCTGGGCGGATCACCTAATGGGCCTTCAGCTCATCGATATGGATAGAAAGTGACTTGCAAAAATTTTCCTATGAAGTTCTAAAAGAGAAAAGTGGTTCGCTTAAGTGAAGTCTGCAAAGCGGCAACCTCGCGCTAAAACATAACTGAAGAACTACCACCAGTCTTTTTCTTGTTCTAAAGTCTCACAATGAGGTTGTAAAAACCTCACACCATGGCCCTCGACCAACCCCTCACACCTTCTAACTCTCTCTCAAAGGAGCTAAGGCTTTCTGAATAACACCGATCAATGATCCCGGGTATTTCCGTCTCAACCCATGCAACCCTAACATCTGTTGATCGGGCAAGTTTTCCCATATGATAAATCATCGCTAGGTCGAGGAGGGACGAGCAATAGGAGTAGGGTTGGTCTCAAAGAAGAATGAATTATCAGAAAACGAAACAAACGAAATGGAAAATAATTCAGTAACATAATCAGATAATGAATACTATATAAATGACTGAAACAGATATACAAATAATAACTAAAGAAAAACATCAAGATGAAGAATCTTTAGAACAAAAAATAATATTTGATAATAGTATATTTGAACAAATAAAAGGAAAAGAATTAGACCTAAGCGTAGAAA